>PVIH01017758.1:0-40824 GCA_004025045.1 Sigmodon hispidus | reverse complement strand
AAATCTTACTACAACACATAACCAACAAAATCCATGAGATGGAAGACAGAATCTCTGGAGTGGAAGACTCAATAGTGAAAAAAGATATATCAATTAAAGAAAACACTAAAACCAAAATGCCATAACACAAAACATTAAGGAATTTTGGGACACCATGAAAAGAGCTAACCTGAGAACAATAGGAATAGAAGAAGGAGAAGAATTTCATGTCAAAGCCACAGATAATGTATTCAATAATATCATAGAAGAAAACTTCCCCAACTTAAAGAAGAAGATGCCTATAAAGATACAAGAAGCTTACAGAAAGTCAAATAGATTTGATCCCCCCAAAAGTCCGCAGGCCTATAATGATCAAGCCACAAAACATATAGAGCAACAAAAAATTTTAAGAGCTGCAAAATAAAAGGGCCAACTTACCTATAAAGGCAGACCCATCAGAATAATACCTGACTATTCAATGGACACATTGAAAGTTAAAGTTTTTGGTCAGAAGTTATACAGATACTAGAAGAGCAAGGCTGCCAACCTAGACTACTGTACTCAGCAAAACTATCAATCACCATAGATGGAGTAAGCAAGATATTTCATGACAAAGTCAGACTTAAACAATATCTATCTACAAATCCAGCCCTTCAGGAAGCATTAGAGGGAAAACTCGAACCTAAGGATACCAGATACACCCATGAAACCACAATAAATAACCCCACAGAAGAAAAACCCAGAGAAAGGAAATACATACAACCCACCACCAAAAATAACAGAAAATATCAATCAGTTGTCACTAATATCCCTTAATATCAATGGACTCAATTCACCTATAAAAGACACACACTAACCTAATGGATACAAAAACAAAAGCCATCCTTCTGTTGCCTACAAGAAAGAAACCTCAACCCTTAAGACAGACACAGCCTCAGAGTAAAGGGTTGGGAATAGATTATCCAAGCAAATGGCCCTAAGAAACAAGCTGGTGTTACCATCCTAATATCAAACAGTCCTGAATATTTATGCCCCTAATATGTGGACACCTATCTATATAAAAGAAACAATACTAAAGCTCAAATCCCACATCAATCCTCACACCCTAATAGTGGGAGACTTCAATACCCCACTTTCACCCTTGGACAGGTCAATCAGACAGAGACTCAACAGAGAAATAAGGAGTCTAACAGAGGTTATGATGCAAATGCATTTAATAGATATTTACAGAAGTTTCCACCCAAACACAAAGGAATATACATATTTGTCAGCACCACATGGAACTTTCTCAAAAAATGGCCACATAATTGGTCATAAAGCAAATATCAACAGATACCAAACAGTGGAAATAGTCCCTTGTGTCATATTGGACTACCAGGCCCTAAAGTTAGAGTTCAACAACACCAAAAATAACAGAAAGCCTACCACCTCAAGGAAACTAAACATCACTCAACTGACCCAACACTGGATCAAGGAAGAAATTAAGAAAGAAATCAAAGACTACCAAGAATTTAGTGAAAACAAATCCACAACTTATCCAAACTTGTGGGACACAATGAAGGCTGTCTTCAGAGGAAAATTCATAGCACTAGATGACTTATAAAAAACCAAGAGAACAATCAGCACAGCTGAAAGCCTTAGAACACTTAAAAGCAAACTTACCTAGAAGGAGTAGATGGCAGGAAATAATCAAACTTAGAGCTGAAATCAATACAATTCAAACAAAAAGAACAATGCAAAGAATCAATGAAACAAGGAGTTGGTTCTTTGAGAAAGTCAACAAGATAGATAAACCCTTATCCAAACTAACCAAAAAGCAGACAGTATCTAAATCAACAAAATCAGAAAAGAAAAGGGGGACATAACAACAGACATAGCATAGGGATATTCTGCATTCCTTGAGGGAGGAACCTCCACTGATACCTCTTTACAGGTCGAGAATTATTATAAGTGGGCACTATAAAGGCAAATTTTTCTTTATCTTGTTCTTTTAAGGGTATTGTGAAAAAAAACAGTCTTTTAAATCAATAACTATAATGGGCCATTCTTTTGGTAAAAGAGAATGCAAAGGAATTCCAGACTGTAGAGAACCCATTGGCTGGAACACCTTGTTTATTGCCCTTAAATCTGTTACCAACCTCCACTTTACAGATTTCTTTTTAATGATAAATTATGGAGAGTTTCAAGGGCTTGTTGATTGTTCAGTAGGCTGAGCATTTAACTGCTCCTGCATCAGCTGCTCTAAAGCCTGCAATTTCTCTTTTGTAATGGTCATTGATTAATCCATATAAGCTCCTCTGTTTGCCATTTTAAAGGTAGTGCTGTGATTGTCTTTAAAAATCAACATCTGTTGTCCTTATTTCTGTACAGCCTGGATAGTTTGTGAATGTTTCTCATAATACCTTCTAATATTCCTTCCAGAAATATGTGTTAATGTATGATTTATTTCAGTGTTTGGAGGAATGTTAATCTTTGTGTTCCATTATTGTAGCAAATCTCATCTCCATAAATTTACAGCAATGTTAGCCACATATGGGTTTAATAGCCCTCTCTATCCTTCTGGTCCTATACTCTCAATCTATTTTGCAGTTTGTTTTACTTGGGATAATGACCCAATCCCCATAAATTGAACATTTACCTCCTGAAGGGGCCAACTTGGATGTTATAACTCTGGTGAAATTATTGATACATCTTCCCCTGTGACCAATAAACCTTCAATAATATTATTTATTTGCACTTTTAATTTTGGACTTTGTTCATTAGTAGATATTTGCCAAAATTTTTTTCATACTTTTCCTGAGTTTTTTTTATTTTTCTATAGATTCTATATCATTTAATGTAGTATGATTTTAAAAATAGGTTTTAATTTTTTAAATTGTTCTGGGATGGTGTATCCTCCATAACGGCAGGATAAGATTGCACTGGATTGGATATGGGGCTTTTGAATGCCCCCTTTGGGCATTACCCAAAGGCAGAAGGTTACCTTTGTCTGCCCCTTGTTGACAGACATTCATTAGTCCAATGTCTACCTTTTCCATACCTCCTGCATACTCCAGAAGGGAGGAGTGTTCTCCTGTGATTATCCCTTATAATTGTACTGTTTCTGGTAAAACCTTGATTACAATTTCTTTGTATCTGACCTTGCCTTCCACAATTATAGCATTTAATAGTTTGCCTTTTTCTTATACCTCTAGAAATGACCTCTCCTACCAAATTATCATTACCTTAATAAGAATCTACATTAATTGTTTCATGAATCCAATCCTCTAATGGTGCTGACCTTGCTTTTAATGGTCTTATTATTTTTTTATATTGTGTATTGCATTCTCAAAAGCCAGGGATGCAATTATTATTCACCTTGCTTCTGAACCCGGTACTGTCCTATTTACTGCTGCAGATAACCTCTGCAAAAAGTCTGTAAAATTTTCCTTTGGGCTTTGTATTATTTTTGTGAATGATTCAGTTTTTTCAAACTTCTATTTGATCCCAAGCATTTAGTGCTGTCATGGAGCATAAATCAAGAATGTGTAAATTGCATAGGGATTGCCTTTCAATATCAAATATTCTTCTTCTCCAAGAAGTTAGTCTAGGCAGACTTCTATGCCCCTAGCTGTGCTTCTTTGTTCTATTATTTTAGCCTCTTCCTGGTTAAAAGTGGCCCTTGTTCCAAAACTGCAGTAACCATATCCAACCAGTCCTTACGGGTGCTGCGACTGCAACAAAACTAGGAATTCAATATTTGTTTTACAAATGGTGAATGCATACCATATGTCACAATCACATCTTTAACCCTGTTTAATTCTAGCATTTGTGCCAGTGACCAGTTAACTTCTCTAATATCTCTACCCTCTTTTGATCTTTTAATGGTTACTGGGTATGTTAGTGTTGGCTGTCTGATAAACTTAAGCTATTTTTCTGTAGCTTTAGATGATATTGCTGAGGTCTGTCCTTTATACTCCTCTGTGTTTGAATATCTTTGAGCTCTTTTTTAATAGACTTTTTAAAGTCTACTTTTTTAGCAATCACATTAATTGACTTCTTTGATGATAAAACAGAAGTTACACAACAAATAGTCATAATCAACATTATGAGGGTAATTCCATCTACTTTATTTATCTTTTCCTTTACTGGTTCTTATATCAAATCATCTAGAAAGACCAAGCACCCTCTGTTGCCTTAAAAAATTCCCCTCTTTTTTAAGAAAAAAATCTATTGTACTCACCAATTTAGTTGTGAGAGTCGGTTCACATGGTTGTGAAGTGGGGCAGTCCAAGGAGGGGCTCAGAAAGAGAAAGAACCTGCAACCTACCAGGAGAAAGAAGCCACTATCTGAAAAAACCTGCCTATACTAAAGTGAAACAGAAACATGTGTGGCTGGGTCTGCCTGAAGCTGGAGGCTAGCTCAACAGCCTAACCAGCCATTAATTACTCCTCAGGCCTCTCATTGATCCTGGATCCACTTCCAGGACTGGGTGCTGTCTGCAGAGTCTGAGCGCACTCTGTGGCAGGGGCAGATAGAGTCTGCCTCTCACCATACCCACAGCTGCTGCTGAGGGAATTTGCATGGCTACCCACCTTGACCTCAAACTAAGTGAACTGATAACTTCAGAGGTCCCTCAAGGACAGACTCAAACCCCACCCAGAGGTGAGGAGGGGTCACCAGGTCCAAGAACCTATATCCCAGCCAGGGAGTGAGAGTTGAGCTCCCATCGATTCTAGTTTCACTTCCGGGAACAGGTGCTGTCTGAAGAGTCCCAGTGCACCCTGTGGCAGGGGTGGATAGAGTCTGCCTCTCACCATATCCATAGATGCTGGTGAGGGAATTTGCATGGCTACCCACCTAGACCTCGAACTGAGCAATGAGATACCTACAGGAGTCCCTGAAGGACAGACACAGACCCTGCCCAGAGAGGTGACAGGAGGCACATAAGCCCGAGTGTCACAACTGACCAGGACCCATCTAATCATGAACCACTGAAGCCATGGGCAAATGTCAGTGCAAAAAATTACATAATAATACAAAGAACAACATGGTAACTCCAGAAGAGAGTGGTGATCTTACAAATACAAGACCTGAACTGAGAAATGAAGAGGAAACATAAGGAAGCAACACCAAAAATTCCTTTTTGAAGCTCTCGAAGAAGATATGAAAAATAGCCTTAAAGAAATGGAAGAAAATACAAACAAAAAATTGGAAAAGATGAACAAATCTATGAAAGGAACATGCCAGAAACTAAAAGCTGAAATAGAAGCAATAAAAGAGGCACAAAATGAGGCAAAGATGCAAAAAGAAAATCTGAAGAAAAAAGCTGGAAACACAGATACAAGCATAACAAACAGAGTTCAAGAGATAGAAGATAGAATCTCTGAAGTGGAAGACTCAGTAGCTCAAATAGATATATCAGTCAAAGAAAATAGTAAAACTAAAAATGCCATAGCTCAAAATGTTCAGGAAATCTGGGACACCATGTAAAGACCTAACTTGAGAATAATAGGAATAGAAGAAGGAGAAGAATACCAGCTCAATGGCACAGATAATGTTTTAAATAAAATCATAGAAAAAAACTTCCCTAACCTGAAGAAGGAAATGCCTATAAAGATACAAGAAGCTTACAGAACACCAAATAGATATGACCCTCCAAAAAATTCAGTGCGCCACATAATAATCAAGCCACAAAACATACAGAACAAAGAAAAAATTTTAAGAGCTGCAAAAGAAAAGGGCCAACTCACATATAAAGGCAGACCTATCAGAATAATGCTTGACTATTCAATGGAAACAATGAAAGCTAGAAGGGTTTGGTCAGATGTTATAAAGACACTTAAACAGCATGGCTGCCAAACTAGAATATTATACCCTGCAAAATTATCAGTCACCATAGATGGAGTAAACAAAGTATTTCAGGACAAAGTCAGACTGAAAGTATATCTTACTATCAATCCAGCACTACAGAGAGAATTAGAGGGAAAACTCCAACCTAAGGACCCCAGATACACCCATGAAATCACAAACAATCAATAATTCCACAGAAGAATACCCCAGAGAAAGGAAATACAAACAAGTTACCACCAAAAATGGCAGGAAATATGAATCAATGGTCACCAATTTCCCTTAATATCAATGGTCTCAACTCTCCTATAAAATGTCACACACTAACAAGATGGAGACAACAACAGAAGCCATCTTTCTGTTGCCTACAAGAAACACACCTCAACTGCAAAGACAGACACAGGCTTAGAATAAAGGGTTGGGAAAAGATTTGCCTGTCAAACGGTCCTAAGAAACAAGTAGGGGTTGCAATCCTAATATCTAACAATGTAGACTTTAAGCTAAAAGCAGTTAAAAGGGAACAAGATGGTCACTACTTATTCAACACAGGAAAAAATGGTCAAGTGGAAATTTCATCTTGAATATTTATGCCCTTAATATATGGGCACCTACTTATGTAAAAGAAACACTGCTAAATTTTGAATCCCACATCAATTCTTACACCCTAATAGTGGGAGACTTCAATACCCGACTTTCAACCCTGTATACATCAACCAGACAGTCTGAACAG
Source organism: Sigmodon hispidus (assembly GCA_004025045.1). Lineage (NCBI taxonomy): Eukaryota > Metazoa > Chordata > Mammalia > Rodentia > Cricetidae > Sigmodon > Sigmodon hispidus. The sequence continues at coordinate 34,285 of PVIH01017758.1, read as the reverse complement.
AGAAATAAGGAGTCTAAAAGAGGTTATGATGGAAATGGATTTCATAGATATCTACAGAACCTTCCACCCAAAGGCAAAGGAATATACATATTTCTCAGCTCCTCATGGAACTTTCTCCAAAATTGACCACATAATTGTTCATGAAGCAAATATCAACAAATACAAAAGAATGAAAATACTCCCTTGTAAGATATCAGACCACCAGGGCCTATAGTTAGAGTTCAACAACATCAAAAATGAAAGAAAGCCTGCCAACTCATGGAAACTAAACATCACTCAGCTGAACATCTCTGGGTCAAGAAAGATATTAAGAAAGAAATCAAAGTCTTCCTAGAATTCAATGAAAATGACTGTACAAATAAGATTGCTACACATATATTTTCTTTGTGTTCCAATCTTATTTGTTCCACCCTTGATAAGCCATGCTTATGATTCTTATCCTCTGTATAGTTATTGTTAACTCTTCCACATTTTAAAATCTTTTTACTGTGTTTTTTTTTTGATAAATACAAAATAAAGAAGGAAAAAAAAAGAAAGAGGACAGAGAGCAACTGACTGAAAACCTGAAAACCTGGCACTCTCTGTGTGGCTGCATGTGTACTTAATGAGCAGCTTCTTATTGTGGCATACCTTCTGTGACTGATACATGAAACCCACAAGGACGCTGGTATGTCCTGTCTATATGAGCTTGGCTTACAGCTAGGAAAGGCTCTGATATGTCTCTGATATTAAATTCACAAGATGAGTCAAAGATACCAAATTTTCATGTGTAAATCACACGCCACATGTGCCAGTACTGAAGACTTGCTTTGTTTTCCAAGTCACCACAGAACTCATCAGAGAATTAGACCCCAAACCACAGCTGCGTACTCTGTATTAGATCCCAGCAGGCAGATAACGCCCCAGAAATATCCAAAGTGGGGATGTTCTCTGTGTCATTCATAATCATGGCAGTCCCACCCATTTGACTACTTCTCACCCATTTGACTAGTAACAGAGCCCACAGCTATGGAAGGCTACAATAAAGAACCTATCCACAGAATCAAAAAAAAAAAAGAAAGAAAATGACTGTACAACGTATCCAAATTTGTGGGACACAATGAAAGCAGTCTTAAGAGAAAAATTCATAGCACTAGATGCTTATGTGAAAAACCTAGAGAAATCCCACACTAGAGACCTAACAGCGCAGCTGAAAGCCTTAGAACAATTAGAAGCAAACTGACCTAGAATGTGTAGATGGCAGGAAATAATCAAACTTAGAGCCGAAATCAATTCAATTGAAACAAAAAGAACAATACAAAGAATCAACGAATCTAAGAGATGGTTCTTTGAGAAAGTTAACAAGATAGATAAGTCCTTAGCCAAACTAAACAAAAAAATGGAGACAGAGTATTTAAATCAACAAAATCAGAAACGAAAAGGGAGACATAACAACAGACCCACAGGAAATCCAGAGAATTATCAGATCATATTTTGAAAATCTGTATTCCACAAAAATGGAAAACCTAGAAGAAATGGACAGCTTTCTAGACAGGTAACATTTACCAAAATTAAATGAAGATCAGATTAGTTACCTAAACAGGCCTATAACAATTAAAGAAATTGAAGCTGTCATTAAAAACCTAACCAAAAATAAAAGCCCTGGTACAGATGGTTTCAGTGCCGAATTCTACCAGATATTAAGAGAATTACTACCGCTACTCCTCAAACTATTTCACCCAGTAGAAACTGAAGGAATATTGCCAAATTCCTTTTATGAGGCCACAATCAACCTAATACCCAAGCTACTCAAAGACACAACAAAGAAGGAGAAATACAGTCCAATTTCCCTCATGAATATTGATGCAAAAATTCTCAATAAAATTTTAGCAAACCGTATACAACAATGTATAAAAAATACCATCAACCATGACCAAATAGGATTCCTCCCAGAAATGCAGGGCTGGTTTAACATATGAAAAACCATACACATTATCCATCATATAAACAAATTAAAGGAACAAAATCAAATTATCATACCCTTAGATGCTGAAAAAGCCTTTAACAAAATCCAACACTCCTTTATGATTAAATCCCTGGAGAGATCAGGAATACAGGAAGAATATCTAAATATAATAAAGGCAATTTAAAAAAGCTGACAGCCAGTATAAAACATAATGGAGTAAATCTCAAAGCAATCCCATGAAAATCAGGAACTAGACAAGAATGTCCTCTCTCCCCTTATGTATTCAGTATAGTTCTCGAAGATTTAGCTAAAGTAATTAGAGAACAAAAGGAGATTAAGGGGATACAAATTGGAAAATAAGAAGTGAAGCTACCTCTATTTGCAGATGATATGATTGTATAGATAAGTGACCCACAAAATTCTTCCAAGAAACTGCTACAGCTGATAAACACCTTCAGCAATGTAGCAGGATACAAGATTAACTCAAGGAAATTAGTAGCCCTTCTGTACACTAAACATAGAAGAGCTAAAAAAGAAATAAGGGAAACATTACCCTTCATTAAAAAAGCAAATAGTATTAAATATCTTGGAGTAACTATAACCAAAGAAGTAACAGACCTATTTGACAAAAATTTAAATCACTTAGGAAAGAAATTGAAGAGGATATCAAAAAAATGGAAAGCTAACCCATGTTCCTGGATTGGTAGGATCAACATAGTGAAAATGGCAATTCTACCAAAGGCAATCTACAGATTCAATGCACTGCCCATTAAAATCTCAAAACAATATTTTTGGACCTTGAAAGAACAATACTCAATTTCATTTGGAATAACAGGAAAGCCAGGATTGCCAAAACAATTTCACTCAACAAAAGAACCTCAGGAGGTATCACCATCCCTGACTTCAAGTTATACTATAGAGCTACAGTAATAAAAACAGCCTGGTATTTTCATAAAAATAGATGTGTGTATCAATGGAATAGAACTGAGGATCCAGACATTAACCCAAAAACCTATGAATACCTGATCTTTGATAAAGAGGCCCAAAACATTCAATGGAAAAAAGATAGTATATTTAACAAATGGTGTTGGCATACCTGGATGGAAATGTTTAGAAACATGCAAATAGAACCGAGCCTGTCACCCTGCACAAAACTCAAATCCATGTGAATCAATGACCTCAACATAAACCCAGCCACTTTGAACTTGATAGAAAAGAAAGAGGAAAATACACTTCTACAAATTGGCACAGGTGACCACTTCCTAAATATAACACCAGTGTCACAGACACTAACACCAACAATCAATAAGTGAGATCTCCTGAAGCTAAGAAGCTTCTACAAAGCCAAGGACACTGTCAATAGGACAAAATGCCAGCCTACAGAATGGGAAAAGATTTTCACCAACCCTACAAGTGATAGAGGACTGATCTCTAAGATATATAAAGAGCTCAAGAATCTAGAGCCCAAAACCTTGAATAACCCAATCAAAAAATGGGGTACAGATCTCAAAAGGGAATTCTCAGCAGAGGAACTACGAATGGATGAATGGCACCTGAAAAAGTGCTCATCATCTTTAGCCATCAGAGAAATGCAAATCAAAACAACTTTGAGATACCACGTAACACCTGTTAGATTTGCTAAGGTAAAAGGCACAGATGACAGCCTATGTTGCAGAGGATTCAGAGCAAGGGGAACACTCCTCCATTGTTGGTGGGAGTGAAAGTTTGCTCAACCACTTTGGAATGTAATATGGCGGTTTCTCAGAAAATTGAGAATCGATCTCCACAAGGACCCAGCAATACCACTTTGTGGTGTATACCCTAAAGAGGCACATTCACACTCCAAAGGTATTAGTTCAACTATGCTCATAGCAGCATTATTTGTAATAGCAAGAACCTGGAAACAACCTAGATGTCCCTCAGCTGAAGCATGAATTAACAAACTGTGGTACATCTACACAATAGAATATTACTCAGCACTAAGAAAAAATGATATCCTAAAATTCACAGGCAAATGGATGGATTTGGAGAATATCCTCCTGAGTGAGGTATTACAAACTCAGAAGGATAAGCAGGGGATGTACTCACTCATTAGTGGTCTCTAAACAAACAAACATGAAAAAAGCTAAGCATGCCCACGCTGCAAATCACAACCACTGAACAGCTTCTGATCAGAAACCCCTTCGGATCCCACTCTAATTATAGGAACACCTGACTCACTCTTGAGGGAGGGGGGACAAAGCTGAATTTGCCAGGAGTGGAGACTGATCTAAGCATTATTGGGTCAGTGGGACCATAGGACTGTCTGCTCCCTGCCTAGGGAGGGGATGGGGAGTTGTGGAGAAGAAAAAATGACCTGATGTGGAGGGAGGGGGAAGGGACCTTGAATAAGGATATACAGGGATCAAAAAGAAAAAATTCAGAGGGAAAGCTGAACACAAAGTAAATATATGTATAGTAATCTTATTTGCATTATCACCCTTGATAAGACATACCTTTGATTTTTATCTTCTTCATAGTTATTGTTAACTTATCAGCATTTTAAATTCATTGTACTATTTTTCTTGATAAATACAAAATAAATAAAGAAGGAAAAAAAAGAAAAAAAAAGAAAGAAAAACCCTATCCAAACTAACCAAAAGGCAGAGAGAGAAATATACAAATTAACACAATCCAAAATGAAAATGGAGAAATTGTGTTCTGGTCGGGTTACGGTTCCGGGACCAGGGGCTGTCTGTGGAGCTTGTCCCCCCACACTCTGTAGCAGACAGAGATAAACTCAATCTGCCAGGGTCCCCCCAGCTGCTGCTGATGGATTTTTCAGGACCATCCACCTCCAAGGAATCAAATGGATAAGGACTGAGGACTCTGAAAGACAGTCACAGACTCCACCCAACAGTTAGGTGGGTTCAGCTGGCCCCAGTGCCTGAATACTTGCCAGGGAAAATTGTGTTCCAGTCAGGCTCCAGTTCCGGGATGAGGGGCTGTCTCTGGAGCTTGTCCACACACACTTTGTAGCATACAAAGATAAACTCAGGCTTCCAGGGTCCCCACAGCTGCTGCTGAGGGAATTTGCACTGCCACTTTCCTTCAACTGGTCAATCAGAGAAGAATTGAAGACTTGAAATCCAGTACCCTGCCCAGAGACAAGGTAGAGATTGAGCAGACCTTTTATTCAAAGGTGACAGGAGACACACAAGCCCATGTGCTACAACTGACTAGAAGACACCTAAACGTGAAACACTGAAGCCATGGGCAGATTCCAGTTCAAAAATTTACATAATAATATAAAGAACAACAAGATAACTCCAGAAGAAAGATGCTATCTTACAACTATAAGATCTGAACTGAGCAATGAAGAGGAAACAGAAGGAAGCAACAACAAAAATCCCTTTATGATGATCATGGAAGCTCTCAAAGAAGGTATGAAAAATTGCCTTAAAGAAATAGAAGAAAATACAAACAAAAAATTGGAAGAGATGAACAAATCTATAAAAGAAAACCAAGAAAAAGTAAACCAAAAAAATGAAAGAAACAAGCCAGGAACTGAAAGCTGAAGTAGAAACAATAAAAAGGCACAAAATGAGGCAGAGATGGAAATAGAAAACCTGAAGAAAAAAGCTGGAACAACAGATACAAGCCTAACAAACAGAGTTCAAGAGATGGAAGATAGAATCTCTGAAGTGGAAGACTCGGTAGCTCAAACAGATATATAAGTCAAAGGAAATACTAAAACCAAAAAAGCCAAAACTCAAAATGTTCAGGAAATCTGGGACACCATGAAAAGACCTAACTTGAGAATAATAGGAATAGAAGAAGGAGAAGAATACCAGCTCAAAGGCGCAGATAATGTTTTCAATAAAATCATAGAAGAAAACTTCCCTAACCTGAAGAAGGAAATGCCTATAAAGATACAAGAAGCTTACAGAACACCAAATAGATATGACCCCCCAAAAAAGTCAGCGCACCACATTATAACCAAGCCACAAAACATACAGAACAAAGAAAAAATTTTAAGAGCTGCAAAAGAAAAGGGCCAACTCACATATAAAGGCAGACCTATCAGAATAACGCCTGACTATTCAATGGAAACGATGAAAGCTAGAAGGGCTTGGTCAGCAGTTATACAGATTCTAAAAGAGCATAGCTGCCAAACTAGAATACTATACCCTGAAAAATTATCAATTACCATAGATGAGTAAACAAGATATTTCATGACAAAGTCAGGCTGAAAGAATATCTATCTACCAATCCAGCACTACAGAGAGTATTAGAGGGAAAACTCCAACCTCAGGACCCCAGATACACCCACGAAATCACAATCAATAATTCCACAGAAGAATACCACAGAGAAAGGAAGTACAAAGAAGTTACCACCAAAATTGTCAGGAAATATGAATCAATGGTCACTAATTTCCCTTAATATCAATGGTCTCAACTCTCATATAAAACGTCACACACTGACAAGATAGATACAACAACAGAAGCCATCTTTCTGTTGCCTACAAGAAACACACCTCAACCACAAAGACAGACACAGGCTTAGAATAAAGGCTTGGGAAAAGATTTTCCAGTCAAATGGTCCTAAGAAACGAACAGGGGTTGCAATCCTAATATCTAACATAGTAGACATTAAGCTAAAAGCAATTAAAAGGGACCAAGATGGTCACTACTTATTCATCACAGGAAAAACTGTTTAAGAGGAGATTTCAATCTTAAATATTTATGCCCCCTATATAAGGGGACTTACTTATGTAAAAGAAACACTGCTAAAGCTCGAATCTCACAGCATTTCTTGCACCCTAATAGTGGGAGACTTCAATACCCGACTTTCAATCCTGGATACATCAATCATACAGTCTCAACAGAGAAATAAGGATTCTAAAAGTGGTTATGATGCAATTGGATTTCATAGATATCTACAGAAGCTTCCACCCAAAGGCAAAGGAATATACATATTTATCAGCTCCTCATGGAACTTTCCCCAAAATTGACCACATGATTGGTCATAAAGCAAATATCAACAGATACAAAAAAATGGAAATAATCCTTTGTAACATATCAGACAACCAGGGCCTAAAGTTAGAGTTCAACAACATCAACACCCAAAGAAAGCCTACCAACTCATGGAAACTAAACATCATTCAGCTGAACCATCTCTGGGTCAAGGAAGAAATTAAGAAAGAAATCAAAGTCTTCCTAGAATTCAATGAAAATGAATCTACAATGTATCCAAACTTGCGGGACACAATGAAAGCAGTCTTAAGAGGAAAATTCATAGTGCTAGATGCCTATATGTAAAGCCTAGAGAAATCCCATACTAGAGACCTAACAGCTCAGCTTAAAGCCTTAGAACAATTAGAAGCAAACTCACCTAGAAGGAGAAGACGGCAGAAAATAATCAAACTTAGAGCTGAAATCAATACAATTGAAACAAAAAGAACAATACAAAGAATCAATGAATTTAAGAGTTGGTTCTTTGAGAAAGTCAACAACATAGATAAGCCCTTAGCCAAACTAATAAAAAAACAGAGAGAGCGTGTTCAAATCAACAAATTCAGAAATGAAAAGGGGGACATAACAACAACTCCCAGGAAATCCAGAGAATTATCAGATCATACTTTGAAAATCTGTATTCCACAAAAATGGAAAACCTCAAAGAAATGGACCACTTTCTGGACAGGTACTATCTACCAAAATTAAATGATGATCAGATTAGTTACCTAAACAGGCCTATAACCCTTAAGGAAATTGAAGCTGTCATTAAAAGCATCCCCAAAAATAAAAGTCCTGGTCCAGATGGTTTCAGTGCCGAATTCTACCAGACATCAAAAGAAGAATTACTACCGTTACTCCTCAAACTATTTCACAAAGTAGAAACTGAAGGAATATTGCTAAATTCCTTTTATGAGGCCACAATTACCCTAATCCCCAAGCCACTCAAAGACACAACAAAGAAGGAAAATTACAGACCAATTTCCCTCATGAATATTGATGTGAACATTCTCAACAAAATTTTGACAAACCATATACAACAATGTATAAACGATATCATCCACCATGACCAAGTAGGCTTCATCCCAGAAATGAAGGCTGGTTTAACATACGAAAAACTGTAAATGGTATCCATCACATAATCAAACTAAAGGAAAAAAAAACACATGATCATATCCTTAAATGCAGAAAAAGCCTTTGACAAAATGCAACACCCCTATATGATTAAAGCCCTGGAGAGATCAGGAACACAGGGAGAATACCTAAATATAATAGTGGTGATTTACAAGAAGCTGACAGCCAGTATCAAACTTAATGGAGAAAAACTCAAAGCAATCCCAGTAAAATCAGGAACTAGACAAGGATGTCCTCCCTCCCCTTATCTATTCAATGTAGTTCTCGAAGTTTTAGCTAAAGCAATAAGCGAATGAAAAGAGATTAAGGGGATACAAATTGAAAAAGAAGTGAAGCTATCTCTATTTGCAGATGACATGATTGTATACATAAGTGACCCACACAATTCTTCCAAGGAACTGCTACAGCTGATAAACACCTTCAACAATATAGAAGGATACAAGATTAACTCAAAGAACTAAGTAGCCCTTCTATACACTAAAGATAGAAGAGCTGAAAATGAAATAAGGGAAACATAACCCTTCATAATAGCTGCAAATAGCATTAAATAACTTGGAGTAACTATAAGCAAAGAAGTAACAGATCTATTTGACAAAAATTTTAAATCACTGAAGAAAGAAATTGAAGAAGATTTCAGAAAATGGAAAGCTCTCCCAAGTTTCTGGATTGGTAGGATCAACATAGTAAAAATGGCAATTATACCAAAGACAATCTACAGATTCAATGCACTGCCCATCAAAATCCCAACACAATATTTTTGGACCTTGAAAGAACAATACTCAATTTCATTTGGAATAACAGGAAAGCCAGGATTGCCAAAACAATTTCACTCAACAAAAGAACCTCAGGAGGTATCACCATCCCTGATTTCAAGTTATACTATAGAGCTACAGTAATAAAAACAGCCTGGTACTTTCATAAAAATAGATGTGTGTATCAGTGGAATAGAATTGAGGATCCAGACATTAACCACAAACCTATGAATACCTGATCTTTGACAAAGAGGCCCAAAGCATTCAATGGAAAAAAGATAGTATATTCAACAAATGGTGTTGGCATACCTGGATGGAAGTGTGTAGAAAAATGCAAATAGATCCAAGCCTGTCACCCTGCACAAAACTCAAATCCAAGTGGATCTAAGACCTCAACTTAAACCCAGTCACCTTGAACTAGATAGAAAAGAAAGTGGGAAATACACTTCTAAGAATTAGCACAGGTGACCAATTTCTAAATATAACACCAGTGGAACAGACACTAAGACCAACAATCAATAAGTGGGTCCTCCTGAAGCTGGGAAGCTTCTGTAAAGCCAAGGACACTGTCAATAGGACAAAACGACAGCCTACAGAATGGGAAAAGATTTTCCCCAACCCTACAAGTGATAGAGGACTGATCTCTAAGATATATAAAGAGCTCAAGAATCTAGAGCCTAAAAACCTTGAATAACCCAATCAAAAAATGGGGTTCCGATCTAAAAAGGGAATTCTCAGCAGAGGAACTACAAATGGTTGAAAGGCACCTGAAAAAGTGCTAATCATCTTTAGCCATCAGAGAAATACAAATCAAAACAACTTTGGGATACCACCTAACACCTGTTAGATTGGCTAAGATAAAAGGCACAGATGACAGACTGTGTTGGAGAGGATGCAGAGCCAGGGGAACACTCCTCCATTTTTGGTGGGAGTGTAATCTTGTTCAGCCACTATGGAATGCAATATGTTAGTTTTTAAGAAAATTGATAATCAATCTCCCCAAGGACCCAGCAATACCACTTCTGGGTGTATACCCTAAAGAGGCACATTCACACTTCAAAGGTATTAGCTCAACTATGTTCATAGCAGCATTATTTGTGATAGCAAGAACCTGGAAACAACCTAGATGTCCCTCAACTGAAGAATGGATTAACAAACTGTGTTACATCTACACAATGTAATACTACTCAGCAGTAAGAAAAAAATGATATCCTAAAATTCACAGGCAAATGGATGGATTTGGAGAATATCCTCCTGAATGAAGTATCACAAACTCAAAAGATATGCAGAGGATGTACTCACTCATTAGTAGTGTCTAAACAAACAAATAAGAAAAAAGCCAAGTATGCCCAAACTTCAAACCACAACCTCTACACAGTTTGGGATCAGAAAAACGCTGGACTCACCCTTCGGATCCCACACAAACTATAGGAGCACCTGAATCACTCTTGAGGGAGGGGGGACAAAACTGGATTTGCCAAGAGTGGACACTGAACTAAGCATGATTGAGTCAGTGGGACCATAGGACTGTCTGCTCCCTGCTAAGGAGGGGATGGGAGTTGTGGAGAAGAAAAAATGGCCTGATGTGGCAGGAGGTGGAAGGGACCTTGAATAAGGATATACAGGGATGAAAAATAAAAATTTGGAGGGAAAGCTGAACACAAAGTAAATATATGTGTAGCAATCTTATTTGCATTATCACCCTTGATAAGCCATGCTTATGATTTTTATCTTCTTCATGGTTATTGTTAACTTATCAGCATTTTAAATTCATTATATTGGTTTTTTATGAATACAAAATAAATAAAGAAGGAAAAAATAAAAAAAGAAGAAGACCTAACTTGAGAATAATAGGAATAGTAGAAGGAGAAGAATACCAACTCAAAGCATAGATAAAAAAATATTTTCCATAAAATCATAGAAGAAAACTTCCCTTACCTGAAGAAGGAAATGCCTATAAAGATACAAGAAGCTTACAGAACACCAAATAGATATGACCCCCCCAAAAAGGTCATCAGGTCACATTATAATCAAGCCACAAAACACACAGAACAAAAAAAAATTTAAGAGGTGCTAAAGAAAAGGGCCAACTTACATATAAAGACAGACCCATCAGAATAACACTTGATTGTTCAATGAAAATGATGAAAGCTAGAAGAGCTTGGTCAGAAGGTATACAGACACTAAAAGTACATGGCTGCCAAACTAGAATACTATACCCAGCAAAATTATCAATCACCATAGATGGAGTAAACAAGATATTTCATGACAAATTCAGACTGACTCAATATTTATCTACCAATCCAGCACTACAGAGAGTATTAGAGGGAAACTCCAACCTTAAAATCTGAGATACACCCATGAAACCACAATCAATCAATAATTCCATAGAACAATACTCACAAGAAATGAAATACAAACAAGTAACCACCAAAAAATGGCAGGAATTATCAATCAGTGGTCACTAATATCCCTTAATATCAAAGGACTCAACTCTCCTATAAAATGTCACACACTAACAGGTGGATAGAACAACAGAAGCCATCCTTCTGTTGCCTACAAGAAACACCCCTAAACCACAAAGGCAGACACAGGCTTAGAGTAAAGGGTTGGGAAAAGATTTTCCAGTCAAATGGTCCTAAGAAACAAGTGGGGGTTAACATCCTAATTTCTAGCAACATAGACTTTAAGCTAAAAGCAATTAAAAGGGACCAACATGGTCACTACTTATTCATCACAGGAAAAATTGGTCAAGATGAAATTTCATCCTGAATATTTATGCCCCTAATATACGGGCACCTACTATGTAAAAGATACACTGCTGCAGCTCGGATCCCACATCAATTCTTACACCCTAATAGTGGGATACTTCAATACCCCACTTTCAACCCTGGATAGGTCAACCAGACAGAGACTCAACAGAGAAATAAGGAGTCTAAAAGAGGTTATGATGTAAATGGATTTAATAGATATCTACAGAAGCTTCCAACCAAATTTAAACTAATATACATATTTCTCAGCTCCTCATGGAACTTTCTCCAAAATGGACCACATAATTGGTCATGAAGCAAATATCAATAAATACAAAAAAATGAAAATAATCCCTTGTAACATATTGAACCACTAGGGCCTAAAGTTAGAGTTCAACAACATCAAAAATCAAAGAAAGCCTACCAACTCATGGAAATTAAACATCACTCAGCCAAACCATCTCTGGGTTAAGGAAGAAATTAAAAAAGAAATCAAAGTCTTTCTAGAATTTAATAAAAATGAATCCACAACATATCCAAACTTGTGGACACAACGACACCAGTTAAGATGAAAATTCATGGTGCTAGATGCCTACATGAAAAATCCAGAGAAATCTCACACTACAGACCTAACAGCTCAACTGAAAGCCTTAGAACAATTAGAAGCAAACTCACCTAGAAGGAATAGATGGCAGGAAATAATCAAACATAGAGCTGAAATCAATACAATTGAAACAAAAATAACAATACAAAGACTCAACCAATCTAAGAGTTGGTTCTTTGAGAAAGTTAACAAGATAGATAAGCCCTTAGCCAAACTAATCAAAAAACAGAGAGAGTGTGTTCAAATCAACAAAGTCAGAAATGAAAAGGGGGACATAACAACAGAACCCCAGGAAATCTAGAGAATTATCAGATCATACTTTGAAAATCTGTATCCACCTCAGAGAAATGGACACCTTTCTGGACCGGTTCTATCTAACAAAATTAAATGAAGATCAGATTAATTACCTAAACAGGCCTATAACCCTTAAGGAAATTGAAGCTGTCATTAAAAGCCTCCCCCAAAATAAAAGTCCTGGTCCAGATGGTTTCAGTGACGAATTCTACCAGACATTCAAAGAAGAATTACTACTGTTACTCCTCAAAATATTTCACACACAAGAAACTGAAGGAATATTGTCATATTCCTTTTATGAGGTCACAATTACCCTAATACTCAAGCCACTCAAAGACACAAGTAAGAAGGAGAATTACAGACCAATTTCCCTCATGAATATTGATGCGAAAATTCTCAACAAAGTTTTGACAAACCGTATACAACAATGTATAAAAGATATCATCCTAAAATAGTAATAATAATAATAATAATAATATCCTAAAATCTGCAGGCAAATGGATGGATTTGGAGAATATCCTACTGAGTGAGGTATCACAAACTCAGAAAGATAAGCAGGGGATGTACTCACTCATCAGTGGACTCTAAACAAACAAACAAACAAGAAAAAGCAAACATGCCCAAGCTGTAAACTACAACCACTGAACAGCTTGGGATCAGAAACACCCTAGACTGACCCTTCGGATCCCACTCCAACTATAGGAACACCTGACTCACTCTTCAGGGAGGGGGGAGAAAACTACATCTGCCAGGAGTGGAGACTGAACTAAGCAATTTTGGGCTGTGGGACCATGGGACTGCCTGCAGCCTGCCCAGGGATGTGATGGGGATTTGAGGAGAAGAAAGAATGACCTGATGTGGTGGGAGGGAGAAGGGACCTTGAACAAGGATATGCAAGGTTAGAAAGTGTGACTTCTTTGTTAATAATAATAATGATAATAATAATAATAAAAGGAAAAAAGAACCCCCATAAAAAGAAATGAAAATGGAGAAATATCAAGAAACCCCTAGGAAGTTGAGAGAATCATTAGATCATACATTATAATCTGTACTCCACAAAATTAGAAAAGCTAAAAGAAAGTAACAGCTTTCTGAACAACAAGGCACCACCAGAAAAAGCTGGTGATTCTTCAGCACCTAGACCTGAACACAGCAAAGAAGAGGAAACAGAAGGAAACAACCATAAAAACAACTTTATAAAGGTTAGAAAAGAAATAAAAGAGAATATAAAAAATTACCTCGAAGAAAATACAAACAAAAAATTGGAAAAGATGAACAAATCCCTGAAAGAAACACAGAAAACCAAGAGAAAGAAAACCAACAGGTGAAAGAAACATTCCAGGAACTAAAAATTGAAATAGAAGCAATAAAGGAGGCACAAAATGAGGCAAAACTGGAAATAGAAAATCTGAAGAAATGAACTGGAACTATAGATTCAAGTATAACCCACAGAATCCAAGAGCAGGAAGAGAGTATCCCTGAAGTGGAAGATACAATAGTGGAAATAGATATATCAGTCAAAGAAAACACTGAAACCCAAAAAGCCATAATACACAATGTCCAGGAAATTTGGGATAACATGAAAAGACCAAATCTGAGAATAATAGGAATAGAAGAAGTGAAGAATACCAGCTCAATGGCACAGATAATATATTCAATAAAATTATAGAAAAAAACTTTCCCAACCTAAAGAAGAAAATGTGAATAGATACAAGAAACTTACAGCCTTATTTCTGACAGCCAGGGTACCTTTCTCTTTATAGCTGTGACACTTATACCTAACCTCTCTTGGTCTATAGATTGCAGTATTATTGTAGGGCGTGGTTTACCTTTGCCCAACTTGCCGGAACATTCTATTGCCGCTTATGCTAATTAGGCATCGAGTAGTGACCAATCCAATGTGCTTATGTTAATTAGGCATCGAGAAATGACCTATCAGATAAAACCCCCAAGTATGCTAATGAGCCATTATTTTGGACCAATCACAAGCTATATGCTAATGGGTATTACTTTGAACTAATCACCAGCTATGATTGGTTATATGCTAATGAGGCATATGCTAATGAGGCATTATGTTGGGCACCAATCACGCGCCCCAACTTCCCTATATAAGCAGGCTGCATCTCAGGCTCGGGGTCTTCTTTCCATCATTCTCAACTGAGCTGTACTCCAATAAAGTGTGATCCGAGAAGAATCATGCATGTGGTGACTCGTCATTCTGCAGGCCAGAAGCAGCTCGCCACATATTATCACACTTTTCTTAACATCTAATATCCACTTATGAGTGAGTACATATCATGTTTGTATTTCTAGGTCTGGGTTACCTCACTCAGGATGTTTTTTTTCTAGTTGAATTTATTTGTCTGCAAATGTTATGATGTTGCTTTTCTAAACTGCTGACTAATATTTTATTGTGTAAATGTGCCACATTTTCTTTAATCATTTTTTGGCAAAGGGATATGTAGTTGTTTCTAGTTTCTGGCTGTTATGAATAAAGCTGATATGTACTTAGTTGAGCAAATGTCATTGAGGTGGAATGGAGCATCATTTGGCATATGCTCAAGAGTAGTATAACTGGATTTTAAGATGGCTAGAGTCTCAATATTATGAGGAAACAACATATTGATTTTCATAGTGAATTAAAATTTGTAAGAAAAATTATATCCTAAAATTCGTAGGCAAATGGATGGATTTGGAGTATATCCTTCTGAGTGAGGTATCACATACCCAGAAAGATAAGCTGGGGATGTACTCACTCTTTGGACTTAAAAATAAATTAAACACTTAGATAATTTAGCCTTTGTTGCCTTGGCTTTTTATCATAGCAATAGTAAAGTAATTAAGACAAATATTATAAATGCTCACTATCATTGATGTTGATCTACTTAATGTATGTATCTTTTTCTGTAATATCTATATTAGAAACACTTCATTTATTTTTTTCTTATGAGAGGAAGTCTTTTGTTTCACTTCACTTCCTACACTGTTCATTCCTATTTTCAGGGTATGCTTATTGTCATGTTCTATGTCTTTTTCCCCCCTTAGACACCCACACGTTTCAGCTTACATAATGTTAAGTATAATAGACTTCCTTGTATATTTAATATCAATCTTAGTGGTTGCTTAGTCCAAGATTTTGATTAATGTGTGTTTTAGCTATTGTAACAAATGAGATTATTGTTCATAAAAATTCAATCAAAAAGAAAAGCAAAATAGAAGTTATATTACCTTGAAGAGCTAATAATAATTGAGCATGGGGTGACAGATGCAAATAACTAATTATAGATCAGTATTATAGGAATTATGGTAGAGTCATACAATGTCCCTTCTGGGTACCAACATGAAGAAGAGATGAATGAATTGAGAAGGGGGATTTTTAGCTTTCCTTGAACTGTTATATACATGCATAGCTTCTTCAACACAGCTCTGTGCTAATTTTCCTCATGTGTCTTTGGGATTTCTTTCATTTTCTTCACTAAATTATAGTATTTTTCCAACTCCAAAATATTTAAGGAGCAAATGTAATTTGAGCAAGAATGGATAATTATAAATTACTGTTTCAAAAAGTAACAAAGGAAAAGAAAATGTGAAAAAGGAACAGTTGGAAGGGAGATGAATGACTTTGAGATTGTATAGTAGTCCAAGCAAAGAGATAGAGCTGGATGACAAAGGGCCAAAGATTAAGGAGTAAAATGAGTGTTTGCAGTGGTGATACACACCTTCCATCTCAGCAGATGGGAGAAGAGACAGGTGGATCTCTGTGAGTTCAAGGACAGCCTGGGCTACATGGAAAAACCCTGTATGTGTGTGTTAAAATATGATAAACAGTAAAACAAGGTCACAGTCTAAAAAAGAAGTTTGTCTTTTCACAGGCAATAGAGGAGTGTTCCCCTTGCTGTACACCCTCCACAGAATGAACTGCCACTTGTGTTTTTTATCTTAGCCATTCTGACAGGTGTAAGATGGAATATTAGAGTTGTTTTGATTTGTATTTCCCTCATGGATAAGGATATTGAACATTTCTTTCAGTGTTCCTCAGCCATTTCAGATTCTGCTATTGAGAACTCAGTGTTTAGATCTGAATCTCATTTTCAAGAATTTGATGTGTTTGACTGGTTAATGTCTAGTTTCTTGAGTTATTTATCTATTTTGATAAAGATAATACTCCTCTATCAGATGTGGAGTTGGTAAAAATCTTTTTCCATTCCGTTGGCTGCCATTTAATCCTATTGATGGTGTCCTTTGCCTTAGAGAAGCTTTTTAATTGTAGGAGGTCATACTTATTAATTGTTGATCTTAGTGCCTGCACCATCAGTGTTCTCCTCAGGAAGTTGTCTCCTAGGCATTCAAGGGCACTCCCTACTTTCTCTTCTATCAAGTTTAGTGTTTCTTGTTTAAGATTGAGGACTTTTACCTACTAGAACTTAAGTTTTGTGTAGGGTGATTAATAGGGATCAACTCGCATTCTCCTACATGCAGACATCCAGTTAGACCAGCACCATTTGTTGAAAGTGTATTTCCATTCTGTATTTGTAGCTTCCTTATCAAAATTCAGGTGTTTATAGGTGTGTGGATTTATTTGTAATAATATATTATATGTTTAATAAATATACAGTACATGTAGAGAGATGACTCTGTCCTCTGATATTCCAGATTTGTAGTGAAAATAATGCACTATCACCTTTACCTAGAGGCATGGTCTTTGGGTCTTTAGGCCCCAGTGTACGGGGAATGGTCAGGCCAGTTTAAGATGGGCACATGCCAGCTTTCTTCCTGTTCCCTCATGCTCTTGAAGAACCAGACCCACTTCTGCTGCATGGGCCAGTCCAGCTTTCCAGGAATCGCCCAACTGTTCAATCCCTTGTATCTGTGAGTTTTTTTCTATAAACCCCTTAATAAATATTAACCTTTTAATCAGCAGATAGTGATTATTACCAAGTATATCTGGTGCCAAATATGTCTTGCCAGCCTGACCTGATCGAATGGAGTTCACTGGGAAGCCAGCCAGTCAGCTAAGCAGGGTACCTCTCCAGTCCTGCAGTTCTGGCTTTAGATATGGACTACCAGAAGCCTTGCCAATACCCTTGGCAGAAGCCAAGTACTGGCCTCTCTCCAGATGCCATGAGATCTAGAGGAGCTGCAGCAGATCAAAATCCAATTCACAGCTGCTTTTAAAAGGGGATATTTTCTGTCTGGAGGGCAGGCTACTGGTAACTCCATGGCTTCCATCTCTATGTACACATACACCAAAACTTGGCCACAGTCCTTCCCACAGCTGACCTGAGCCCTAAAGCCCTCTTGTGCAGCAAGGGTAAGTAGCTTCTCTCAGTGTGTTGTTTCATTGATTTGTCTGCTTTTGTGAGAATTTGACCTTGATTAGACATTGTATCCACAGAAAGAAAAACCTGAAAGTCTGAGTCAGCATATACTGACTGATTGGAGCACCTGTGACACATGCTGGCCAAATATCACCATTATATCCAGAAATTATGCAAGGATGGTTCAACATTAGAAAAACTGTAATTGTCATCCATCATATAAACAAAATGAAAGAAAAAACCCACATGACCATCTCTTTAGATGGTGAAAAAGCCTTTGACAAAATCCAACACTCTTTTATGATAAAAGTGCTGGAGAGGTCAGGAATACAGGGAAAATAAGTAAATATGATAAAGGTGATTTACAAGAAGCCGACAGCCAACATCCAACTTAATGGAGAAAAACTCAAAGCAATTTCACTAATGTCAGGAACTAGACAAGAATGTCCTCTCTCTCCTTATCTATTCAATATATTTGTCAAAGTTTTAGCTAAAGCAATAAGAGAATGAAAGGAGATTAAGGGGATACAAATTTGAAAAGAAGAAGTGAAACTATCTCTATTTGCAGATGATATAATTGTATACATAAATGACCCACAAAATACCTGGAAACTTTTACAGCTGATAAACATCTTCAGTAATATAGCAGAATACAAAATTCACTCAAAGAAATCAGTAGCCCTCCTATACACTAAAAAGAAAAGGGCTGAAAATGTAATAAAGATACATCTCCCTTTATAATAGCTGCATATTAAATACCTCATTGTAACTATAACCAAAGAAGTATCAGATCTGTTTGACAAAAACTTTAAATCACTGAAGAAAGAAATTGAAGAGGATATCAGAAAATGGAAAAGATCTCCCATGTTCCTAAATATAACACCAGTGGCACATACCCTAAGAACAATAATTAATAATTGGGACCTCCTGAAACTCAGAAGCTTTTGTAAAGCCAAAGACACAGTCAACAGGACAAAAAGACAGCCTACAGAATGGGAAAAGATATTCACTAACCCTACAAGTGATAGAGGACTGATCATTAAAATATATAGAGAACTAAAGAAACTAGAGCCCAAAACCTTGAATAACCAAATCAAAAATGAGGTTCAGAACTAAAAGGAGAATTCTTAGCATAAGAATTACAAATGGCTGAAAGACACTTGAAAAAAAGCGCTCTACATCTTTAGCCATCAGAGAAATGCAAATCAAAACAACTTTGAGATACCACCTTACACCTGTCAGAATGGCTAAGATAATAAACACAAATGACAGCCTATGCTAGAGAGGATGCTGAGCAAGAGAAACACTCTTCCATTGTTGGTGGGAGTGTAAACTTGTTCAAACACTCTGGAATGCAGTATGGAGGTTTCCAGACAACTGGGAATCAGTCTCCCCAAAGATCCAGCAATACCAGTATTGGGCATATACCTGAAAGACACATTCACACCCCAAATGCATTATTTCAACTATGTTCATAGCAGCATTATTCATAATAGCAAGAATCTGGAAACAACCCAAATGCCCCACAACTAAGGAATGGATTAACAAACTGTGATATCATTAGGGAAAAAATGATATCCTAAAATTTGCAGGCAAATGGATGAATTTGGAGAATATCCTCCTGAGCGATGTCTCACAAACTCAGAAGTATAAGTAGGGTATGTACTCACTCATTAGTGAATTTTAAATAAAAACATTATTTTCATTGAAAGATGTTGGGTGAATAAACTGATTTAAATCACACACACACACACACACACACACACACACACACACACACAGAAAACTAAACTTCTGGTTGGTTTGTAGAAGGGTTTTTAGCAGAAATTTGTGGTGGCCATAGTGCATCCGTGGCCATTAACTGTGACCTACTGTGCTCTCTTTATCTGTAGCTGAGCTGAACCTCACCAACAGCACTTCAAAATTATTTCTTCATATATGACACATATAAAGTGTGAGGACAAAGTTTGCTTATATGTTAGAAAAACAAAACAAAAATAAATATTATTGTATATAATATGTGTCTCACAGATGCTTTAGATTTTATTTTTTATGTTTCATGTGTTTTTGAGAAAGAGAAGTTGTATTACTGTATGGATTTTTGTTATCTATTCTGAATGTTTTTCTTTTTTATATAATGTTTGATATTGATTTAAAAAAACAATAAAAAAGAGAGAGATCATAGTTTCAGCACATTATTACTCTTTAAATTAGAAAAACACTTTTTTCATGTTAGGAAAGTTTTCTTCTATGATTTTATTGAATACATTATGTGTGCCTTTGAGCTGGTATTCTTCTCCTTCTTCTATTCCTATTATTCTCAAGTTAGGTCTTTTCATGGTGTCCCAGATTCCCTGAACATTAAAACATTTATTTTATTTATATGTATGAATATTTTGCCTGCATCTAAATGTGCCTCCCTGGTGCCACAGATACCAGAATTGAGTGTCAAATTTTCTTGCAGCTGGGTCACAGATTGTTGAGAACAGTCACATGACTGCTGGATTTATCACTCACACCCTCTGCTAAATCTTTAAGTGCTATTAACCCCTGAAACATGTCTGTAGCACATAAAATTATAATTTAAGCTCATAAACACAAGATTTCAGTTGTGTTTTTAACATTTTGTATTTAATCATATTTTTATTGGGCAATATTTATGAATAGTGATGAATAATCAGAAA
Organism: Sigmodon hispidus; assembly: GCA_004025045.1. NCBI lineage: Eukaryota > Metazoa > Chordata > Mammalia > Rodentia > Cricetidae > Sigmodon > Sigmodon hispidus. Next base: position 13,809 of record PVIH01017758.1, on the reverse strand, counting down.
CAACATACTGGTTTCCATGCTTTATTTTCTCTATTTACATGATGACAATACATCACAGAACTATACAATAGCATACTCACAATGGTAACAACGGCACCAGTCAAAACCCAGAACAGCTCCATTATCCCAAATCACTAGTGTTGACCTGTAAGGACAATCAACCTTCCTTATTTCCCAGGCATATACTACAAAGTAGCTCTAGACTAGTCATATTTTATGCATTTAAATAATGTGGAATTTGTTTATTATAGCTGAAAATATTATCTAGACTATGAATAATAACCCCAGAGAAATGATAGTGTAGATTGCAGTGGGAATATTTCTGAAACCTGATGAACTATATTTGATTCTGGTTCCCACCTGAAGTTAGAAGAGGAAAACTAATTATGCAAAATTGTTCTGTGGCCTTCTCACCTTCACTGTGACATACACTACCCAGAGGCACAACTCTATGCAAATTCAAACACACATGCACAGTGTGGCCTTCTCACCTTCACTGTGACACACACTACCCAGAGGCACAAATCTATTCAAATTCAAACACACATGCACAGTGTGGCCTTCTCACCTTCACTGTGACATACCCTACCCAGAGGCACAAATCTATGCAAATTCAAACACACATGCACATTAATAATGATGAAAATATAACTAATAACAAACTTCAATTGCAAATAAAGTCAACAACAATGTCTTGATAAGCTGGATACATAAAATTTTAAATTGTAAAGTATGCTAGCATAGCTATAAAGCATTGTTCAACTCAACATTTTTAGAAGACTTAAATGTACTCATATTAAAGGTTGTTTGCATTACAATTTGATATAGAGTCTCATTCATTACCTTATATTGGTCATGTGCATAAATTAAAACACAATACAGAAGTCAATATACATGTTCAAATATGAAAATAAAATTAATACACTATTTAAGATTATAACTTGCAGCTAAAAAAGCACACCAGTATCTAAGGTCCATATTACCAAGAAAAAGTTAGGATGGTACTATGGAGAGAACAATAAACACAAAAGACAGAACTCAGCCTTTAGATTTTCTGCAACAACTTGAATACTGCCAAGCCTAGTTTTATCCTGAGGACCAAGCTTGCTTATATGTTAGAAAAACAAAACAAAAATAAATATTACTGTATATAATGTGTCACACAGATGACAGCCTATGCTGGAGGGGATGCTGAGCGAGGGGAACACTCCTGCATTGTTGGTGACAGTGTAAGCTTGTTCAGTCACTCTGGAATGCAATATGACAATTTTTCAGAAAACTGGCAATCATTCTCCCCAAGGATCCAGCAATACCACTTTTAGGCATATACCCTAAAGACACACATTTGTACCCCAAAAGCATTAGCTCAACTATGTTCATAGCAGGGTTATTTGTAATAGCAAGAACCTGGATAAAACCTAGATGCCCATGAACTGAAGAATGGATTAACAAACTGTGGTACCTCTACACAATGAAATACTACTCAGCAGTAAGAAAAAATGATATCCTCAAATTCGCAGGCAAATGGATGGATTTGGAGAATATCCTCCTGAGTGAGAAAAGAGAAAGCAAGGGATGTACTAACTCATTAGTGGACTTTAAAAAATGATGTCATTGTATATAAGAGCTCAAGGCTAGAACATAGCAAAATGAGACAGTGCTTCACTTCTGCATTGATAGCCTCTGGCAGGGGTGTGGGTGAGGAAGGTCTTGTTTTCTTTAAGGGGCTCGTCACAGGAAGTTTAATTGTGCTCAGTAACTAAATGAGCAGCAGGAATGAGTGTTTTTGTAAATGTGGAGATAATAAGAGTAGGTATGAAACTGAGGGAACTGATAACTGAGTTTGATGGGGTGCATGATGTACAATTACCAAATAATAAATATATATAAAATAATATGTGTCATATATGAAGAAATTATTTTGAAATGTTTTTGACTCTTTATATAAATGGCAATATTGTCTGGAATAATTTTGGAAAACCAGAGCTCCCATAGAGGAGGAAGCTGCTGTATAACACAGAGAGTAAACATTAGTAATGTGGCTTTGCAAAAACTATGTAAGCAGTGGAATGAGAGTAATGGAGATTCCATGAAATATTTGTTTGTATTTATAAGATCTATTTTATTTTTTAATTTATGCATGTGTGTAGAGGAGTATTGTGTCTATTAGTTTAGGTGTCTAGAAAGTTCAGTAGAGGGTGTCACATCCCTTGGTGCTGGAGATACAGGAAATTCTGAGCTTCCAACATGGGTCCTAGGATCTAAATTTTGATCCTCTCAAAGTGCAGCAAGTGCTCTTCATCTTTGAGCCATGTCTCTAGATCATCTATGAAATATTTAGATGTACCTTCTCTATTTATGATCTGAAGACAGAGCCCCAATCTCTGGCTCTTTAACTTTATCCCATGAAGCTTGGAGACTTATTCAGATCAGCACATTAGGGCAATTTCATTTTCCTCCTAAAAGTCTTTCCAGAGCTCTCTTTACATCTTTATTCCTTAGACTATAAATGAAGGGGTTCAGCATGGGGGTGACCACAGAGTACATCACTGAAGCTTTTGCAGCAGAGTGTGAGATTTGGGTCAGAACAGAACTGACATACACCCCTAGGCCTGTGCTATAAAATAAGGAGACAGCAAACAGGTGAGATGCACAGGTAGAAAATGCCTGGTACTTTCCCTGAGCTGAGGAAATAGCACATATTGAAAATACTATCTTGAAGTAAGAATAAAGAATTGCACTGAGGGAAGAGGCTGCCAATAGCACAGGTGCAAGTTGCATCATGAGGCGGCTTGGAAAGTTGATTGAGCAGGTGAGTTGGGCCATCTGATTAAGCTCACAGAAGAAATGGGAGATTTCTATATCTTTGCAGAAAGACAATTGTAACATCATTAAGGTCTGTAGCAAGGCATGCAGAGCACTAATGACCCAGGACAGCACAACCAGAACCATGCAGAGCTGAGAGTTCATTATGACTGTGTAATGCAGAGGGTGACAGATAGCCACATATCGGTCATAGGCCATTACAGCCAGGAGCAAGTTGTCCAGTTCTCCAAAAACCAAGAAGAAATACATCTGAGTGATACAGTCTTCATAGGTGATGACCTTGCTATGTGTCTGGATGTTTACAAGCATCTTTGGTACTGTGGTGGAGGTGAAGCAGATGTCTACAAAGGATAGTTTAAAGAGAAAGAAGTACATGGGTGTGTGCAGGTGAGACTGTGAGATGATGGCAGTGATGATTAGCAGGTTTCCAAGCACTGTGACCAGGTACATGGACAAGAACAGTGCAAAAATGAGAAATTGAAGGTCTGGGTTTTCTGAAAATCCAAGAAGAAGAAAATTTGAAATTCCTCTTGTACTGTTCCCTGCATACATCACAGCAGCTCTTGCAGTAGAGCGAGAGCTTTAAGCCACAGCAGACTGAGGTGCACTCCCAGGCCTGTGCTGTAACCTAAGGGGACAGTGGAGATGTGAGATACACAGGTAGAAAGTGCCTTGTACTTCCCCTGTTTAAAAGCTATCTGATAAAATAAAAGTACAGCATTTTTAAATGTTTTATTTGTTTCTTGTGAAATAAAAAAATTAGACATGTAACAAGCTGTGAACTGTAATCACCTTGGCATACTGCAGATCATGAGGTAGGCCTTCTGCACCCATGAAGCATTGTGTGGTAGCTGCTTGATCCCCACTGTCTCTTCTCCTTTCTTTCTTAGACTCCAGGGACTGCTTCTTCTTCATATGACATTCAGTTTTAATTTTTGATTAGTGTGCTTCAATATGAACCAAATATATAAAGTAATAATCATTTGATGAGATCACAAGATTAAATAATTTAAAATCAAACATATGCATGGAGTGGCATCTTGGAGCCCATTCCATGTTAGAGGTACACCTAATGCTTTCTTGAAATTAGTATCAGGAAACTGGACTTGCCTGGAGTGGATGTTGAGTGGATCCACCTTTGGACCTCTTGTCCTTTCTGGGGAGGGGATTGGGGGAGGATTAAGGCTGACCAGGAGGGATTGGGAGGGGGAAGGGAGTTAGAACAAGGAGATATATGGATAAAAAAGACTTTAATCAATAAAATAAGAAAAAAAATGAACTTAAATGCAAAAAAATTATGAAGACTTGAGAGTAACCAAACATGATTTTAAAAAGAAAAACAACAGTTCCAAATGTATAGAGACAGACTTATCACAAATTTATGTGTCTCATAGAGCTATGTGTTCAAGTATGTGCAAATCAAATACATGAATTTTACTTAAACAAGGGGGAGAATAAGTGTCCTTAAGTAATGGATGAAGGAAATGCTGCCCTCCTTTTGGAATGCATATCATTATATAAATGCCAATGACAAAATAAGTAATACCAAAGATGAAGAAATGCAATGAATCATTACAAAAATGATCTGATGGCAACTCAGATTATACAGATCAGTGGCACACTGCTACGTTCTTTCTCAAGAACAAGAGGCAAGCTGGACACAAGCTTGATGAATTAATAGATTCATACATTGTTAAAAACACATATCTAGGATTAAGAAAGGAATGAGGGGAAGCAGATAATTTGTGAAAAAAAGTGAGAGAACTTTACCACACTGAAAGAGTCCATAACGTTCCTACGACAGTATTCAAGAGAAGACCACATGGGGACTTTCAGTAGAGTAAACAAAGAACCATTCAGTTTCACAGAAATTGGAATAACTAGGAGAGAGAGAGACAGAAAGAGAGAGAGAGAGAGAGAGAGAGAATTTGGGATAAAAAGGTGATATTTTGAAAGCATTTCACAACTTCTCTTGATACTTTTACAAATGCCCTTCTGTAATATTTTTTATCATTATAAAACAGTATATTAACTCTCATATAACACAAAATGCCCTTGTTTCTGTGTATCACAGTCCTGCATTCATCTACTATTTTTGTTGTTATTGTTTTGGTTTTGGTTACTGAGACAGGGTTTCTTTGTATTGCAGCTCTTGCTGTTCTGGGACTTACTGTGTAATTCAGGTTTGCCTTGAACTCGTGGAGGTCTTGCCTGGCTCTGCCTTCCGAGGGCTGTGATAAAAGGCATGAATCACCACTGCCCAGTCATCACCCACTACCTTTAACTGTGAAGATTCTGGGATAGTTCTTTACACTGGAGTAAATTTTTTCTGCCTCTATCCCAGTTTCATTTTCCATTTGGGATTTTGTTTCTGCCATTTCTTGTAAGCAGAGAAACTGGAGATAATTACCTTACTATTCATGTCTCAACATAGCATCCTGAAGAAAAAGTGAATGAATGATATAGTAAGGACTCAGAGCTATCCCACTATACTAACAAAGACTAGTTCTCCAGGGATTTTATGGAATAAGACTGGGGTCAATTACAGCACTCAGACACTCACCTGAACACTGTCTTTGAGAAATGTCCTTGCATAGCAACTCAGGCTTCTCCCTGAGTGGTGGAGAGTGAGGCTGTGAACCAGAACACACAGCAAAAAGAACTGAACACATGTAAGATCTCAGAAGCATTTACCAACCCCTCTTAGCCCCTGCCAAAGACCACACACTCTAAAGATCTCCAAATGAGGACATGAAGTCTTCCTACATCTGCTCATTAGACACATTTCCCTACTCTGTCATCATCCTGCTTTCACCACCTGATGGCCCTCTGGGATATAGGCCAGAAAAAACAAGAATTTTATTCTACTGATTCACAGTAGACCTGTGACTTTTGATTATCTCTTTTCTGTGAACTTAACTACTCTCCAGAGGTCTGGCCTCCTAACATCTATTCTTCCTTGAAGCCTGATATAAATCTTTATTGGAAATGTTAGAAATCTTTAAGTTATTGGTCAATGGATGGTACAAAAAAGTTAAACTTCAGAGAGCTATCACCACATTTGATCTCAAAAATTTGTGTTTATGGTATTTTCCCTGCATATACATAAGTGCATTACCTAGACACAATGCCTTCATGCATTGCATATATACAATGCCTTCAAGGGACAGAAAAGGTGACTGGATTCTGTGGAACTGGACGTAGAGTTGGTTGTGAGGTTGTGAGCTACCATGTGTGTTCTGGGAACAAAGTCTGAATTGTCTGCCTGGCTGTAAATGTTCTACTAATCACTGTTCCATCTTTCTAGCCCCTCCTTTAACTTTTACTGAGCTCACTGTTTGACAAGGTAGTACAAGTGTCACAACATTCTGATTTTCATAAATAAATCCTAACTCCCTTATATTCTTAATATTTTTTCTTTGCCTCCACCAAACAAGTGGCTCCTTTCATCTTGCATTATTATTATTTTTTTCAGTCCAGCTGAGATTAAACAGTATCACCTTTGGGGCCATGACTTTAGTCTAACCCTTGAAGGGTGGTTGGGTCCTTAGTGGTTACAAAACTAAAGGGAATGATTGTCTCTCAACAGGAATCTATTAGTAGCTAATAGTTCATCTGGGACAAACAGTGCACCATTATTGCCTTACTTCAGACACTGTGATGTTATGGCTTTCCTGTCTTTGAAGTGACCAGAAATTAGCACCTTGCATGTATGGCTGTCCTTGTATTCCCACATAAGTCCTATCTTCTCTACACTTAATCATGAAAGGAGGGTCATATAAATGTTCTGTTTAGAAGGTCTCAGCTGTCACTTACTTCACTACTTTGAGTTACCAGCTATGCATCTGTAATTAGAAAAAAATAATTGATTAGACCAGGAGGTGAGGGATACTTTACCCAGCGTAGGCAGACAGGTTGGTCTTCAGGACCTAGTCCCTGGGACACAGCCCTAGGGACCTCCACTCATCTCTCCCATAAATCCAGGCCATCAGGTAAATCCCCTGCAGGCCAGAACTCCCTAGTAAAATCCAATTGACTAGACACTCTCATCTACAAATCCCACCCCAACTCCCAACCTGCCTTATCACCTAGTGACCTCAGTGGATCCCTGAGACCCATAGTTACTCAGCATCTACTAGACCAAAAGGGATACTGAAGAACCAGGGAAGCACCTCCATTTTGAGCAAGTCCCTAACCCTAGCTTGAAACAGGCCTGAGTATTACTGCTAACATACATTCCAGGAACATTAAAGTACAAAGTCAGAATGTCTCCATACAGAAGATAGCCTAGGGCCTACTAACAGCAACTGATTAACCACAGAATATTCCAGCAAAAGAGATAGACTATAAAAAAGTTTTGACAAATAGCTGGCTAAGATTATAGAGGAAATCTGGAAAGTGCCTAAAAACAAGCTAATCAGAATTGTATCCATATTGAGGCCTCTAATTGGTGTATACCTTTGTGGTTTTTCCTTTAAAAACTGAGCTCATAGAAGGGCAGGTACCTCCTCCATCCTTGGCTTTGATGGAGTGCTTGAAGAGTTCCCTGCTGTGGCTTGTATTTCTTTTCAATAAACCTTGCTTTTGAATTTCAGGTAGTTCCTTTCTCTGGTGATCTCTTTGGAATTCCCTCAACCAGGACACAACAATACCTGAGAACCACAATTTACCAGCTCCCTTTGGATCAAGAGCTCATATTGGACTAAGATTAGATGCCTGAGATACAGAATCAGCCAGCTCTGAGTACATCAAGAACATCTCACTGTGACACAAAATAGTGCTACCACTAAGTAGGCCAAGAGCCTAGACTGGACCAAGAGAGGCTTCCTGAGACAGAGACACATCCAGAAAAGATTGTACCAAAATCAGCTCCCTGAGACACAAATTCTACATTATCTGAGGAAGCAATGGTCAGAAGCCAATGCAAGAATATGTATAACAACATAAAGAACAACATGAAACCACCAGAATATGGTGGTTCTGCAACAACAAGACATGCTCATGACAATGTAGAAGAAGCAGAAGAAAATGAACTTAAAACAACTATGTGAGGATAATAGAAGATTTAAAAAGGAAACAAAAAGCTCCCTTAAAGAAATAGAGGAAAAGACAAACAAAAAATTAGAAGAGTGTAGCGGGAAATCAGGAACTATACATGTGAACAATCGCATCAGAGGACTGGAGACGAGCGGGGCATGGTTAACTGGAAAGGATTCCAGAAGTAGAACTCCAAGGGAGAAGACCAGGACAGGAAGCCGGCATTCTCTTGCAAGAGTTTCCGACCAGTTGCATGGGTTTTCGGACTGATGACGCAGCTTCCGTGGTGTGCATTTCGGGCCAGCAACATGGGAGTTCGAATGTGCAGTGTGGGGATGAGGAGTTTTTCTTAGAACTGCGACATCTGCAGGCCGTAAATTCTCATTACATCTGAGTATATTTTTTTTCTTCCTTTTCTTTTCTACATATTTTTTTTCCTTTCTACAATGTCTTACCAGATAAATGTTCAGAATTTTTCTCACTTTTTCACAATGGTGTTAGAGGATTATTTCCAGGATTATGCATTTGGAGGTTATCTCCACCCAGGAGTCATCTTGCTTTTTTGTGTGATAATATACTTCATACCTACCTATTTTAAGGGATCTCAACATAGAGAGTATGAGGCTAAGATGTCTGGCATGGATGAACATATTAAGACACTCCAGAAACTCATTGTTTCCATAGAAGAGAGGTCTACTTTGAACACAGAGGAATTTAGAGCTCATATTGATGAAAATTTTAGAGAATTAGATGAAAAATTTTAAAAAAAATGGATGAAAATTTTAGGATAATGGATGGAAACTCAAGGAAATTTGAACAGAAGATAGTAGAACGGGTAGATGTGGAGACTGAGAGGATTTTCCACTCTATGAAATTGTTGGAGAGATCATTTATTTATAGAAGACTTTAAAACACTGGAAAAGACCATTACCACTAGGTTGCAAGATCATGAGGCTCACTTGGAGATTTTAGAAAAGGATCTTGAGGCGACACCTGCTCAAGATAACCCGGGGCCCCCTCTTAAATGGTGCTACTGCAGGGGACGTTCTTCAACTAGAGTGGTTACCATGAGGGGACTACCCCCCGTCCCTCCAGCTCTGTTCCCGTTGTGGCAGAGGTCAAAAAACCACAACCATGTGGAAGGGCTTCTGACAATGTGGGATACAATTATGAACCTATACTCATGAAGTATTTAAAATCAATAAAGGAAGCCATAGTGAACTATGGTGTACAATCATCTTTTGTGAGTCAATCCTAAAACTCATGGTCAGCACAGAATTGAGTAATTCCTGATGACTGGAAGAATTTGGCGAATGCAGTGTTGAACGATGGCCGAAACTTCCAGTGGAGGAATTGGTTTAGAGAAGAGGCTAAAGCCTTGGAATCTCGAGATCAAACTGGGAATGTTACTGTCTCCAAGGACTAAATCCTTGGGGAAGGCCAGTTTGCTGATTTATCAGTTCAGGCTACTTATGATGACCATGCTCTGTTGCTGAGTCATACTGCTGCCTTAAATGCTTGGGAAAAGGTTTTGGACCCAGGACAGAGAATTGAGTCATATACCCAGATTAAACAAAGTCCAACAGAGCCTTATACAGACTTTTTACAGAGGTTGACCGAGGCTGTAAATAGACCAGTGTCGGATTCAGAAGTTAGGAAACAATTGATACTCTCTTTGGCCTTCGATAATGCTAATATGACATGAAAAAAATTGATCATGCCATTAAAGATCAGGGGTGCACCCTTAGACGAATGGATTCAATATGCACTTAATGCTGAATATCTATACCATGATGAAGAGAATTGGGTAGGTCAAGCCATTGCTAATGCTAAGATGAGAAATCAAGGCATTATTTGCCTCAATTGTGGTAAGCCAGGCCATATAAAGAGAAATTGTAGACAAAGCATACATGGGAACTTTTCCAGTCACAGGAATGACTTAAACAGAAAGCCACTACCTCCTGGACTATGTAGGAGATGTAACAAAGGCAGACATTGGACGAATGAATGTAGATCTATAAAAAACAAAGATGTCAAGCTTTTATCATCAGGAAACATAACTCGGGGCTTCCCTTGGGAAGCCCCCAAGAATCAGACCTCCAAGCCAAAACGGGTTCAGTCATATCCAGTCACAGTGGAAAAGCAGTGTCCTCAGGATGAGTAACAAATCCCAATCTTGAAACAGTGGACCACATAACCATAGACAATAGATTGCCCTTACAAGAGAAGTTGATGGTATCTAGTAAACCAATAAAATGCATATTTTGGCAGACCTCCATAAATGAACAAAGACCAAAGTTGACAATAAGAATAGACAATATTTTTATGCAGGGCTTAGTTGACACGGGGGCTTATGTTTCGATCATAATTAAGCAGGCCTGGCACCCCAGGTGGCCTCTGAAGGAGGTGGATGTACAATTTTTAGGTATTGGGACATTGTCTCAGGTAAAATAGAGTGTGAGATGGCTTGAATGCATAGGACCAGAAGGACAGAGAGGGAGATTAAAGCCATACATGGCCAACATAGCAGTGAACTTATGGGGTCGTGATCTCCTACAACAATGGAACACTCAAATTAAGATTCTTCCAGGCCTAAATACTAGCCAAAGAACTAATCATGGCCTAGAACGTAATACCTCAAGAGGCTATGTAAAACAGCCGTCATTCATTCAGGTTGCACAAAGATGTAGTCTTAAAGCTGTAAGCACCCCTAAGACACTAACAGCCCTGCCTTTGAAATGGTTGATGGATAAACCTATTTGGGTCCAACAATGGCCTTTGACAGAGGAGAAATTGCTAGCCCTAGAACAATTGGTGCAGGAACAGTTACAAGCTCAACATATTGAAGAATTGACCAACCCATGGAATTCCCCTGTATTTGTAGTCAAGAAGAAGCTCAACATATTGAAGAATTGACCAGCCCATGGAATTCTCCTGTATTTGTAGTCAAGAAGAAGCTCAACATATTGAAGAATTGACCAGCCCATGGAATTCCCCTGTATTTGTGGTCAAGAAGAAGTCTGGGAAATGGAGAATGGGGATGGATTTAAGAGCAATTAATAAGGTGATTCAGCCCATGGGCACCCCACAATCTGGTATACCTTTACCTTCTTTGCTACATAAAGGATGGCCTATAATAGTTATTGATCTGAAGGACTGTTTTTTTACAATACCTCTACAGGAACAAGACAGGGAGAAGTTTGCTTTCATTATACCTAATTTTAATAATTCATACCCAGTAAAAAGGTACCAAAGGAGGGTTCTTCCACAAAGGATGTTGAATAGCCCTACCCTACGCCAATATTTTGTCCGACAGCCATTGGAAGTGATATGAAAACAATTCCCACAATCTATTATTTATCATTATATGGATGATATATTGTTAGCGGACCCAGACGTAAACACCTTAGAAAGACTGTTTGAGGAATTGAAGAAGGCGTTGCCTGATTGGGGACTTCAAATTGCCCCTGAAAAAATACAAAGAGGGGATTCTATCGATTATTTGGGATATAAAATAGGCTTGCAAACAATTAGACCTCAGAAGGTACAACTTAAGAGGGACATATTAAAGACACTTAATGATTTCCAGAAGCTATTGGGGGATATAGCCCACATACGTCCGGTTATTGATATTAAAAACTATGAACTGGTTCATTTGTTCAAAACTTTAGATGGAAATAAGGATCTGAATAGTCCCAGGGAATTCTCTGCTGAAGCCAAGAAAGAATTAGCATTGGTGGAAAAGAGATTACAAGAAGCACATGTTAACTGTATAGACCCAGACCTCGACTGCATCCTGGTTATTTTGCCTTCTGAATATTCCCCTACAGTAGTCATAATGCAAAGGGGAAATATTATATTAGAATGGATATTTCTGCCACATAGACCAAGTAAAAAACTAAAAACATACATTGAAAAGATTTCAGATTTGATTTTCAAAGGAAAATTCAGGCTTCGACAATTGACTGGAAAGGATCTGGCTGAAATTGTTGTACCTTTGACTAATGAGGAAATTGTTCAATTATGGGCAGACAATGAACCTTGGCAAAAGGCCTGCAGTGGGTTTCTGGGGGAGATTAATAATAAATATCCCCGAAGCAAAAGGATTCAATTTATAAAGAAGACTAATTGGATTTTCCCCCATGTGGTACAGGATAAACCAATTTCTGGAGCCCCTACATTTTTTACTGATGCAAATAAAACAGGAAAGGCTGGTTATAAATCAGAAAACTTCAGTAAGGTGACATAGAGTCCTTATGATTCTGTTCAGAAGGCAGAACTGTATGCCATTATTATGGTGTTATTGGATTTTCCTGGACCCCTTAACCTGATAACTGACTCTCATTATGCAGAAGGAGTTGTATTTCATATTGAAACTGCTGACTTCATTCCTGATGATACAGAATTAACCTTCTTGTTTGTACAGCTAAAGGATATCATCAGAAATAGAACACATCCTATGTATATAACACATATCAGGGCTCATTCGGGCCTTCCTGGCCCTTTAGCATGGGGTAATTATGAGATTGATCAGTTATTGACAGGGAATGTGGTAGAAGCCTCAGAATTTCACAAGAAGTATCATGTCAATAGCAAGGGATTAAGGAAGAGTTTTCCCATCACTTGGCATCAAGCCAAGGAAATTTTGCGGAAGTGTGACAAGTGTTCCCTTTACAATCAACCATCTTTGCCCACTGGGAGTAATCCTAAGGGTACTAGGAGCAATGAGATTTGGCAGATGGACGTGTTTCACTTCCCGGAATTTGGTAAGATGAAATATGTTCATCACACCATTGACACCTACTCAGGAATGCAGTGGGCTACCGCCCTGAGTTCTGAGAATGCTAATGCAGTACTCACTCATCTTCTGGAAGCCATGGCCATATTGGGAATTCTTGATCAAATTAAGACTAACAATGCTCCAGCATATGTTTCCCAGAAAATGAAGCAGATTTTTGAATATTATGAGATAAAACACGTTACTGGGATACCATACAACCCCACTGGACAAGCAGTTGTGGAAAGATCCCATCGCACCTTGAAAGAGATGCTTCATAAACAGAAAGGTGGTATGAAAAAAACCTAGGGAGAGATTACATAGTGCCTTGTTGACATTAAACATTCTTAATGCTGATGAGAAAGGAACTTCAGCTGCAGAGAAACACTGGGTAATAGAAAGAACTTCCGAGTTGAATCAACCTGTTTATTTTAAGGATATACTAAGTTCAGAATGGAAGCCAGGGCATGTGCTTCATTGGGGTAGGGGTTTTGCTTTTGTTTCCACAGGAAAAGAGAAAATATGGGTACCAAAGAGATTGATAAAGAACCAGATCGAAAAGGAGAACTCTCCTGAGGAGGAGTAATGGCTCGTTTGCCGATAAGACAATTGGATATGTGGTAAGGAACATTCACTTAACTAAGGTGGGGCAGGGTCTTAATTTTGTTTTTACAGAAGAATGGATACAACCCTCTTCACAAACTAAAAGAATGTTGAATGCTCAGACTTTTGAAACGTTAAAAGGACTACAGGGGATTACAAGGACACCTGACACTGACAGGCACTAAGGGTAATTTCTCTATTCTCACAACTGTACATCTGTATCTAATGATTATGTATTTATATATATAAAGGAGGTCCTGTTTTGGTAACAAAAAAGGCTGGCTTTGGAGGTGGAGCAAGTGGCTTTCTCCCTCTCTAAACCCAAGCATATTGGTAAATAAAATTTTAAAAACTCTGTTTCACATCAGAAAAGCCACCTGAAGTGGGACACAAAATAGATGAAATATATAGGGACCAATCTTATCTCACTTTTATTTTAAATTTTAAATCTTATTCCTTTCTGCATTTTTTACTCTCTTACTTTAGAAATCTTTTCTGCACACAATACTTTCTGGTGGTTCAATATCTTCAGTTGATAATATCCATTGGATCCTTCACTATTAAAA
>PVIH01017757.1:10378-40886 GCA_004025045.1 Sigmodon hispidus | reverse complement strand
CTGCTGAGGCTGTCCACACACAGCAATTGCATTTGTCAGATGGTCTACACCCTTCTCGTATTCACCTTGTGCTAATAACTCTTCACCAAGCTGTATCTCTTCAAGGAAGAATTTCTGAACAGCTTCTGCATCTTTTAAGTCAGGTAACTTGGAAAGGCCAGCTCTCTCTTTAGCAAGCTTCTGTTTCTTTCTTCGTTCTCGGAGCCTGTTCTTGAAGTTGGGGTCACTCCGCCTTTTGCGATCAAAGTAGATGCAGTAGCCGATGAAGAGGGCACCGCACACGCCCGCGGCGATGGCACTGTTCCGGCCCACCATCTTCGCTAAGCTGGGGCGTGTGCCGGGCCGCGGAGGCCCGCGAAGCAGCGGTTAACTCCGACCGACCGACCGGAGCACGCCGCCGCTCGCAGCCTCCAGTCCAGACGGAAAAGGCCGAGCACCATTTCCTGTCATTTTTGGTGGTAGCTTGTGTACATTTCCTTTCTTTGGGCTTTTCTTCTGTGGCATTTTTGATTTTTTTTGTGGTTTCATGGGTATATCTGGGTTCCCTAGGTTGGAATTTTTCCTCTGGTGCTTTCTGTAGTGCTGTATTTGTGGATAGGTATTGTTTCAATATGTCTTTGTCATGAAATATCTTCCTTATTCCATCTATGGTGATTGCTAGTTTTGCTGGGTATAGTAATCTGGGTTGGCAGCCATGTTCATTTAGTGTCTTTATAACTTCTGACCAGGATCTTCTTGCTTTCATTGTTTCCATTGAATAGCCTGATATCATTCTAATGGGTCTGCCTTTATAAGTAAGTTAGCCCTTTTCCTTTGCAGCTCTTAATATTTTTCCTTTGCTCTGAATGGTTTTGTCGCTTGATTATTATGTGGCAAGCAGACAATTTGAGGGTCTAATCTATTTGGTGTTCTGTAAGCTTCTTGCAACTTTATAGGCATTTTCTTCTTTGGGATGGGAAATTTTTCTTCTATGATGTTATTGAATACATTATCTGTGCCTTTGAGCTGGTATTCTTCTCCTTCTTCTATTCCTATTTTTCTCAGGTTTGGCTTTTTCATAATGTCCAAATTTTCAGAACATTTTGTGTCATGGCTTTTTTGGTTTTAGTGTTTTCTTTGGGTGACTTGTCTATTTCCACTATTGCCTTTTCTACTCCTGAGATTCTCTTTTCCATTTATTGGATGCTTTTGGTTATACTTATATCTGTAGTTCCAGATGGTTTCTTCAGAGTTTCTATTTCCTTCTTTGCATTGTTTTGTGCCTTCTTTATTGTTTCTAATTCAGTTTTTAGTTCCTGGAATGTTTCTTTCATTTGTTGGTTTTCTTTGTCTTAGTTTTCTTTCAAGGATTTGTTTATCTCTTCCAATTTTTTTATTTGTGTTTTCTTCTATTTCTTTAAGGGAATTTTTTGTATCTTCTTTTAAGGCTTCTATAATCTTCATAAAAGCATTTTTTAATGTTATTTCCTTCTGTTTCCTCTTCATTGCTCTATTCAGGTCTTGGTGTTGCTGAGCCACCAGCTTGTTCTGGTGGTGCCTTGTTTTTCTTTATATTGTTATATGTATTGTTACACTGGCACCTACCCATTGCTTCTTTGGCTTACTCTTATTCAGGTATTAATCTGGTCTTAGTCAATTGTGGTTACAGGGTTTTTGTGTCCCCTGTCTGCTCTTAACATGGAGACTCCAAGATCTCTTACCCTGGTCAGGCCACAGGGTCATATGATCCAAACAGACACTTGTCTCTCACTCTACTCTGGGCACTTGGTTAAGCAGTTTGAAGAGACAACTTTCACTGGCCTTCCTTCACCATTTAATAAACAGTCACAAAGAACCTATTTTGTGAACAAATATGTGTTTAGGAGTATGATGTAAACACTAAGAAACGCAAAACTCCTTTAGAGCTTGAGGCCTGTACTATAGTTTAGCATAATATGAATTGTTTAAAACTGAATAACCAAAATAGAAGAATATCTGATGGTAGTATCTCTTATAGCTAGCTGTAATGCCCTAAACTTGATTCTCCAGGGAGACCACTGGAGACAGAGATGTGTGAAATGCAGTAGCAAAGTTTGTTGTCAGGGCGATATAAGCCAGGCAGGGAGCTTGTTCCCTGTACCTTCACCCAATGTGCGATGCAAGGAACAGTTGAGCACCCCAAATTACACAAGCTTTTTATACGCAAGTATCATGAGGTAGTAAGGTTACTTGGGGGTTAAGAATGTGCAAGTGTGCTGCTGATTGGCTCATGCTTAGTGACTTTTTACAGCCTAACATTCCTGGACCCCACCTGGGTGGGATGGCCATTTTACTGCCTTATGGTTGGATCATCCAGGTGTCCTTAGATAGTACTTAGCTTATTCTTTCTTGGAACTGGGCTAGCCCCTGCCAGGAATGTGAAACTGAACTTTATTTTACTTTTATAATACAAAATGGCTACTAAATTACAAAATGAGTTTCTTAAGCTAAATTTACTTTCTTTATTATCAAAGTCAGAGGTTAATATTTTAATAGGTGGGATGTTAAACACATTGATCTTTTTTGAAGGTCACACTTGAGGAATGCTATCGAAAATATAAGACACAATACTTACTGAAACTGTAGTGTTCAAACTTCAAGTACATTAGTAATCACCCTGTTATTTTCTTGCATCTGAAATATCATATCTAAACAAAAATGTTTGTTTTAAAGTATTTATTATCAGCATAATAAACAGTTTCTACTGTTCTCAGAACCAGATTCTGTCTTTAAAAAGCTAGCATAGTTATGTGTACAGAGTCATTTTAGGATTGGGAGATGGGTACTGTACCCATCATTGTACCAGAAAAAGCATAGCAGATCCAAATTCAAGCATCTCTCAGTCAAATGTGATCACAAGAAGAGAAACTGAAACTTTGACATATGGAAGATCTTTTTTTTTCCTACTCCTGGAAATAAATAATGAAATGCTAGGTAAGTAGTGTTTCAAACTGATGTTATAAAAATGAGGAAGCATAGATGAACAGAGACATGGTGCCTGGGAGGTTTCTTCTGTATCCTATAATAGAGGGCCTATACTTCCAGATTGAGGGGATCTGTGGTCCTTGAAGAGTTGTAGTCCATAAGTGAATTCCCAAGTCCTAAATGCATTAGAGTTAAGAAATAGGAATGGTCTAAACACCCTCTCCATCTTTTTGTAGGTTTGCTTTTTCAAGCAGCATTTGTTTTGGTTATTAGCTTGACAAATCTGACATTTCTTTGCATAAATATATTTTTCTCACTAAACCATGAGATAGAGATCAGTGGTTGTTACATCCTAGTTTGTAAGTACAAGAAATCTGAAATGGAAATTAAGTACAAACCTACCAGTTGTAGCAGTCAGTCCACATGTGGTCTGAGGAGTGATCACACTCTCCTTTAATCACCACAGGAACTAACCCTTTTGACACTAAGCCTCTCTCCCACTCACAGTGCAGGGACCTATGTGGGTTCAGCTCCCAGTGCCTGCACTCTAGACATCTGCATCTGGCAGGAATAAGGGTTTCATCTTTTCTGAACACTTTTTTTTTTTTAATTTTTTAAGAGTTTTGTTTTTTATTTTACATATTAACGACAGTTCCCCCTACCTCCCCTCCTCTTATCACACCACAGTTCCCCCACCCCACCCCACCCCACCCCCTCCCCCCTGTATCAAGGCTGCGCAAGATATCCCTCTATAGGGAATGGGCTCCAAATAGCCAGTTCATGCACTAGGGAAGAATCCTGTTCCCTCTGCTAGAGGCCCTACAAACTGCCCAAACCACACAACTGTCACCCACATTCAGAGGGCCTATTTAGGTCCCAGGCAAGTTCTCCAGCTGTTCGTCCTGATTACTCTTAATGTTGAGTTTCATTGGCAGCTTTTTTATTTTACTTTAAAATAGTATTTTATTGCTTCTTTGAGAATTTCAGACAATGCATTTTATCATGTTCACTTTTCCTCCTCAGTTCCTCCCAAATACATCCAACCTTACTACTCACCCAGCTTCTTTATCTTTCTATCCTTCAAAACTTTTGGTCTATTGTTTAACCCCTTAGAAACAACTTATTTATTACTTTTAAAGAAGCTTCATTTGAATAAAAACAACTTAGAATTCCTGCATTCCGTTTGTAATACCAAGGATCTTCCCAAACTGCCCATCCATGAAATGTCCTTGACTCTCAGGGATCTGTGGCTTCTAAGTCACATACCAAAGAGATATATTTACTATTTCACTTGTCACAAGAGCCAAGATACTAAATAAGTCTATAGTTCTATCAACAGACAAATTGATAAGGAAATATGAGATGTGTGTGAGATTTTATACAGCCATAAAAAAAAAATGACAGTATTTACAGGACAATGGATGGAACTGGAGATACCATGTTAATTGAAGTAAGCCAAACATAGAAATACAAATATTGACTAAGAGTCAGAAAATAGACTTACATTTTCATATAGCTGTACATATATGAGTCAGTATATGAAAGTAGAAATAAAGAGATAAAATGAGGTGATGGAGGACATATGGTGTGACAGCAGAGTGAGGGGTTATTTTAGCTAAATGGGACCAGAAAGAGGGAGATTAAAAAGGGCAATGGGGAAGGAGTACAACAAGAACAAAGTATATGGAGATACACACACACACACACACACACACACACACACACACAAAGTATCACAGTGAAAGCTCCAGCTATTTTGTTGACTAAAAATATTGTTTTAAGTAGTAAACCACTAAGAAGACCTATAAACAAATATCAGCTTGTTTCTTTTAGACTTAGGAAGGTTAAAATGTAGCATAATATCTCAGTATCTCAAAATGAACAATCTTAATACTGAGTCTGTCATTCAACCCTTTTTTTCCCTGTAAGCATTAATGTGTAGTACACTAATCTGTCCATTTACATCCCTACACTGTGAGATTCTCTTCATTTCTGCCCTTGCTTCATAACTTCCCACATTAACCTATGACCATAACTAACCCATCTGTTACTGAAATTCCAAAACCCCTTTCCATCTGTGTAAATACCTGTCAGTCTCAGTCACAGTCAGGGGTATATAATACTATTACAGGATTTCTGAACCCCTCTAAGGACTGGGATGTAGTAATCACACAGCCTGTTTCTCAGGAGAATTGTTCTTCGCTTTTGAATTCATATCCACTTGTGAAAATGCTAGTGAGCATTAAGTATGCCATTTTTGTGAATGAGAATTCCTGGGGAAGAAAAAATGAGCTGTATCTGAAAATAATGACTGACTAGTCTGAGTGATATGGAAGAGGTGTGGACGGTGCATAGCAAATGGTTCACGTCCAGAGCCCAATTACAGATTATCTTTATTTCATTTTTTTATTTATTTTTAAAAAGGGTTTTTTTCAATAAATACCACTGCTGATCCTCCCTTCCCTCCTCCCAGTCCCTCTTGGTTCTCCCCCTGCCTCCCACCATCCATTCCCCAAGGAGGGCAAGGAGTCCCAACGTGGGTGAGTTCACTCTGGTGTATCCAGTACAGTTTGGTTTTAGCCCCCTAAGTAACCATTCCCTGACTTCTCCTGTGACAAACTTAGCATCATGTCACTAGCAAATTAAAATATTTTAAAAAAATCCTAACTTTTGTAATGAATTAACTTAACAAACCTTACTTTCCATCAATCATTAATCTAAGAAGAGCCTCTAAGGCCTATGGCTGAGATTTCTCTGCATGGCTGTAACCTGCCTCTCTGGAGTTTCCACTAATCTTTTTAAAAAGTCATTGTTTCATGACCTTCTTTATTCATGAAATTGCTTTCACATTAGAACATGAAATTTAGAGTATCCAAAATTTGTGTTCTTAGGACATGGTGTTTGGCTCCAGAATAAACTATCTCTAATCTCTTCTGAGATATGAATTTTGTTTCTGCATGGGCATACATACCATTTTTAAAACAGCCAAACTGTCCACCTCTAAAAGGGACTTCCAAATAACTCAACATTCTTCATCCACACACAGAGATTATGAGACTTTAGAGGGAAGACTTTAGTATCCACCATCTCCTTATCTCTTTTTGAGATCCTCTCTAGCCAAAGATTCAGGATTTGTTGATTAACAAGATGAGACTATCTCTAGATAATTTGTAGAGTGGAAAATGTTTGGGAGGGCTACTTTGGTCTTTCTTCTGACTTACTAGGCCATTAGTTTCACTCATGACTTAGGCCCATAAGTGAGAGCTACTATACAAAAGGATGATGTAAATGTCCTTTTCTCAGAAACACATTTATTAACTCAACAACATAGGAACCCACTGGAGGGAAAAGGCAAATAATACAACACAAAATTATAGTATCACAATTTAAACATAGAGAAGGAAATAAGTCAACCAACTCTGCCACCTCCACAAATAGAAAGAATTGTAGAAACTGCAAAGAAAAAATCAGTACCAGATTCAGAGTTGTGTGGCCATAAAATGCAAAAGGAAATAAAGCTTCAGTCTCATTCTCCTCAATGACTTTCCTCTGAGAAAACCTCACTATTGAGCCCAGAAGTAACTCTGCATTTACAGAGGCAAATACCCACTTCCTAGTAGCACCCCTATGCCCTGCTAACAGACAAGGCATCACACTCTATTGTGGGTACCAACCACTTAAGCTTGTCTTAGTCACAAACCCCACTGCAAGAGGTGCTGAACCACTTGTTTTTACTTTCGCCTCTTTTCCCTCTCCCTGGAGTCTGCCAGAGCTTCTGTTGCCCCAATAAACATTTCTGAGATCAATTTTGTAACTGGAGATGAACATTCTTTGCTGTCTGAAAGACTGGTCACAGAATGTCCTGTCTTTAGATCTACTCATATTGCTGTTTCTCTTAAAATTCTCAAATCCTTGAAATCTTCAAGTGCAATTTAGATTAAGACATCCAAACCCTTTGAACCTTTCAAATAGGAAATCCATTTTTCCACCTACTCACATGGCCGCCACTGTGTCATGTAAACCAGAAATTCCTTTACATTTAAGGTCTCCTAGCTCCATATTCAATGACTACAACATTACCTATCCTCTTACAAAGGAGGCTTGATGCAGATAGTACAAAATAGTCCAAAGTTTAAGAGCAATAGACATTTATTACATATTCCCTACTATTTCTAACCCTAACACCATCTGGCTACTAGCCAAACTAATACCATTCTCATTATGGTCATACATTTCTGTTCCTTTTTTCCCTTCACACAGATACACTCTAGTTTTCCTTTGCTATGGAAATCAATATTGTGTCATGACTCAAGGCTTTACTGAAGCCCCTACTTATTTCCCCTGGGCTCTGAATATGAATCAGAAAGTTTAACCTCCTGAAAGCCTTATCCAATGTGCAGATTACTTTCCTCTCTTCTCACCTTATTCTGGCAGCTTGTTTGTGCACATCTGATATTTATTGTAAGCTCTTACATATAAGGGACATAAGTTTTCCAAGGACAAATGCAGTTGTGCATGCCACAAAGAAGTTACCTGAGACACAATGTGGAATAAATATTCTATTGCCTAGATGCATGCAAAATGACAAAGGCTTACAAGTTTGGCTGGCTAATGTCACACCTGGATCCTAGGTTTTCTATCATTGCTTCCATTTCTACAGCGAAAGTGGAGAGAACACCTTCAGCCCCAGAGTTTGAAGTTACTTTTTGTCTGCATTCTAAAAACTTCATGCCTGTTCATCATCTTCCTATACTCTTGGGCTGTCTGATCACACCCTGCATTTCCCTCTCCATTTTTTATGCACACAGGGGAAAGACTGTCTTACATCCCATCATCCAAAAACAAAACTAAATCCAAAGCCTTGTGACATACATTGTCTTCCCATTCAAACCTAGGATAAAGTATTTACATTCATCTTTCTGTCAGTGTTGGAAATTCTACTACTTCCATATTCGGGCTATTATAAATAATGTCAGAGTAAACTTATAATTGTTTGTGTGAACAGGATTTTAATTTTTTTTGATATGGTATTAAGAGATCAATTGTAGCTTATATGTTGAAAGAACCTTACAAACTTTCTCCAGAACAGATGGACCATGTGTATTCCTATTGTCCCACAACTTAATCAATGTTTCTCATATTTTAATAATAACTCTCTTTATGGTGGTAAAGTGGCTTCTCACTATGAATTTAATTTTTGTTTCCCAATGACCAATGATGTGTGCTTTTTCCTTTCTTTGCTGACCATTTGGATATTCTTTTAGAAGCTGGCTCCATTGAATATTTCTTTTACCATTAACTATTTCTCTCTCCTGCCTCTTTTTCCCATGGTCTTCATTTACCTAGGAACATGCTCAGAAATTTTAAATGAAATTCAGTGAAGTGACTGCTCATTTCTATAGCTTTTCTTATATTTTTTCTTTGCCATGATCTCTTTTTCTCTGGGTTCCAGTATTTCCTGCAGTTTTAAGGAAGCCTTCTTATGTAGCTTAAATAAAGACATATAACAGCATGTTAGAAGAGGTGGCATTTTTTTTTTTTTGGTGTCACAGATGGCTCTTTCCTCAGTTCCCACTTTTAATGATAGATCTTTTCACTGCAAGTTCTAATGCCCTACTTGCAATCTCCATTAATTGTCAGAAAATAAAATTTTTGATTAAAAACCTAGACCATGAAGTACAGTGGAGAGTTCTAAAACCTTACAGATGGAAAGTATCAATCAGCCCTGCATTCATATGGCAGGAAACGTAAACCAGAAAGCGTCCACCACTTCCATTCTTCTACATGCCCTGAAAATACACCATTTGAGAGAAATGAACAGATTTGTGCACACATTGTTAGCTCAATTCTCTCCCTATAATCTCTGGATTATATCCTTCTTCAATCCTTATCAGCTGCAATAAACACCCTACTGCCAAACAACTCCCAAATACCAAAACTTGCACCAAGCTATGAGCCTCAGTCTTTCTTTTTCTGTGGATATGAGACTCTGTAAATGGAAGCTAAGAGCTTAGGTTTGGCCTCTCCATCACATCACATGTGAATCACCACTGTGCACTGTGAGGAAGTACTGCAGCATGAGCAAGACACGAAAGGATGTTAATATCCCCTGACTGTCTAAAGGAGATAACTATCACTATGAACATTATTATGAAGACCACACATATTTCCACTCCAGAAACTTCTAAATCTATATATTCAATCAGCACTTCTAAAGATCTGGGCATCCATGGGGAGGACATATACAGGACTCAGACCATTGTCCTACATTTATTTCCCCAAATTTCTCTGACCTTTCCAATATTCCTAAGAACGCTGAAGATACTACCCATGAAATGATGTGGCATCATGGCATAGTCTTAATTCCAATATCAAAGAACTACTACACTTCTATTCCTACACTCCATTAGACCAACTGGGTGTGGCCTGGAGCTGTTTTTTAAGATTGACTCTAATAAACACTTCTCTGTGTATTCTCCCAGCCATCCCTTCATTAATTGTGTTGCCTCCAGAACCCTATATGAGTTCCAAAAGATTTTTAGATCAGCATAGATGGCTCATGGTGTGTTTCAAACAAAACTAGCAAGAAACCCAGTCAAAGTTCAAACTAGAGCACCAAGGATTGACCCAAAACTTACTAAAAATATTTAATATTTAATATTGCTCTAAAGCCAATAGTGGTTGTCTGAAGTGAGAAAAGAAGAAAAAAGAAAAGAAGAGAGGGGAGGAAAAGGGAGGGGAGGGGAGAGGAGAAGAGGGGAGGGGAGGGGAGGGGAGAGGAGAGGAGAATCAATTCTTTTGATGGTAAGGCCTGACATTGACTTTGACATTCCAGTTTCACAGACTTAGATCCATGACTGAGAGCTCATTTTAAAGCTCTTCTTATAATTGTTTCACTACATTTAGATAGATTTGACTCCTGAAGACAGTTAAGCACAGGGGGAGAAAAGAAAACAAAAGCATCTCCTATTTAAATAAATGATTGAAGCTTCCCCTTACCTCGAAGCAACTCTAATTAGAATCAGCCTATTCACAGCTTGTTTGCTACTCCCTGTAAAAATCTAGGGCAAAGCCATCCTGCTGAGACACTCCGATATTTGGACAGTCTGATCTCTGTTATTTGCCCCCTTACAAAAGCCTGAACAAAATCAGTCATAATACATGTCTGGTTTTGCCTTTAATAGTTGTAATTTGATCAATATAATCATGTAGTATAAGGGACCATGCACATTAATAGCTGCTCATACTTCAACACAGCTGCTACAACCCAGCAACACTCATTGTAATGAGAAACAGCAAAGTCTGTTACTAATGTGGGCTGTGTTCAGGGCCCATAAAAAATTAGCTTTCTTTAACTATTACATCCTTCTCTCCAAAATCTTCCCTTGAAATAAATTAATAAAAATCAAAGCAGAGAAATAAGTTTTATCGGATATGTTTATTTTTATTTATTTGCATGGGTATTTTGTCTGCATATATATATCTGTGCTCATTGTGCATGCCTAATGCCCAGAGGTCAGAAAGAGCATCAGATCCACTGGGATTACAGATAGTTGAGAGGTGGCATATGGTTACTGAGAATAGAACCAAGTCCATTGGAAGAGTAGTCAGTGCTCTACCAGGGCACCTATTTTTCTCATATCATCAGGGTTTTTAACTAGTAGTACACTATTTTAGCTCCAGCCATTTGGATAACTATAAAGCAATATTTTTCCCTAAATCTAGGTGACAACCAACTAAAGCAAGCAGACATGAAGTATGGGCAGGGCAACCAGACTAAGAAAACTCTGGGAACAGGAAGAGTCAGATAGAAATGCCAGCAGACCCAGAGGAAAGGAGACCAGGATGCTGCTCTGAGAAAAAGTACTAAGCCACACGACTAAACAAGATAAGGATAATAGGTTGAGTTAAGATGAGAGAGTTAGTTATCAATATATCTGAGCAATAGGTCAATCAGCATAAAATTAATGTAAGCTTCTGTGTGATCATTTGGGGCTGAGTGGGTCTGATCCTTGAGGTGAAGCCGGAAAGTCTGGGCCAGAAACTTCTTACTACAAAAAGAAGTCATGGATTCCTTAAAACTGGAATTACTGGTGTTAGGGTCGGCGTCCGAAAACAGAGAGCTTCACTCCGATATCGGGAAACAAAAAGAAGTTTTATTAACACGAGCTCGCGGGTCACACAGCATGAGAAGAGGCTGGCAACCCCGATTCCAAGGCTCGCAGGCCTTTTATGGGGTCGTTCTACCAGGGCGAGGGGAGCGGGGTCGCCCAAGGTGCAGCCATCTGGTCAGGCCAGAAGTCTGTGTAATTCTCTTGGAATCCGGGTGGGTAAATCAATCTTTACTAGTGTGGCAGGCTAGGCGCCGGTTAGCCGGTTACTTCCAGCACGGCGGGCTAATCTCCTGGTACAGGACGTGGGAGCAGGGTGCAGCACAGTTCAGTAAGTCTATAATTCAGGCACAGCGATGTGGGGGTGAGGGTGGGGCTTTCTCCATAACGGCCTTTCACTGGTAGCTGTGAGCCCCCTGGTATGATTGTTTGGAACTGAACACAGGTCCTCCTGGAGAGCAGCAAGTGCTCTTAACCACTGAGCCATCCCTCTAACATGAAAGATTCCTGAACATGAAATGAAAAAGACCTTTAACATTTAGAATTTACTATGTCTACCTGCTATGGGACAATGCTCTTGTACATTGTATTTCTCACTCTTACTGGTTTAATAAAATGCTGATTAGTTAAGTAGCTATTCAGGAAGTAGAGGTATGACAATAAAACTAGAAGAACTCTGGGTAGCGGAAGAGCACAGCAGGAGACACCAGCAGATACAGAAGAAAGAAGATGAGCATGCTGCATTGAGAAAAGGTACCAAGCCACGAGGCTAAACATAAATAGAATCACGGGTTAATTTAGGAGGAATAGTTAGCAAGTAATAAGCCTGAGCCATAGACGAAACAGCTCATAATTAATATAAATCTCTGTATACTTATTTGGACTAAGCTGCTAAGGGACTGTGGGTTCATGGCTCAGGGTTAAGCTGGCCAGAAACTTCTGACATCTACCCTCTAATTCATTAGCCTTTTGCACAAAAGTCAGTAGAAGTGATAAATTAAAGATTCTTAAAATTTCTTTGGATAAATTAATATATAACATTCACCATTGTGTTTGCTTAATAATTATTGTTGACATTATTTTTATTAGAGAGCTACCTAGTTGCAATGTAACCAGTTTTAGTTGAGTAAAGTATGATTTCTGTTTTCAAACATATGTGTTCATGAGAAAAGGACAAATTTCTGGTTTCTATTCTTTCACATTAGAGTAGCATTAAAAAGGTATAAATCAAGGCCAAAGAGATATCAGGTGGTTAAGAGCACTTGCTGCTCTTTCAGAAAGCTCCTGTTCTGTCTCTACACCCAGGTTAAGTAGCTCTCAATTGCCTGTAACTTTAGCTCCCGAAAAACCAAGACCCTTTTGTGGTCTCTGGGGAATCACACGCACACACATACATGTGCACATGCTCACATGGGAACTTGCACACATGTTGGAGCCTTGCTGCAAATGGGTCTGATGACCTGGGACAGATGTGTGAAGTCAGTACAGATAGCCTGACCCATTTTGTATTTATACAAGTTTAGTGATTTGCATGAACAGTTTTACAATTCAGTTCTTTGTAAAATCCCCTAAGGCAGTACATACGGATTCAGTTATTTAACATGTACACAGTTGTATGGATAGTTTTGTATCGACAGGTTTGGTGGGTCTGCTGGGTTTCTGCATTCCAGCTGAAGGATGGCTCCTCTTCCTGACCATCTACCAGTTTAGGAAGAAGCCAGATCAGTAGAGAGGACATGAAGACCGATGTCTTCTGTCTGCAGGGATACATTCATTTGAGTGTTTCCTTAAGTTTCTAAAGAAAGGTAACAATAATTCCCAGTTTTTCCTTTGCTTCTTTTCTCTTCCATCCTTCAACTTTCTCACTGGGAACCATTATCTACTTGATTCATAGCTCTAATGTTAGAAGCATAAGCAGCATAGCAAGGGATATGGAAGTTTTCTAACTAGGCACCCCTACAGGTAGGACATTGTACCCACTTGGCAGCATTTGGGGTTACAGCGCCATGCAAAGTGAAGAACAGTTTAACATATACTTCTGGTAAGGCCTGAGTTCTTGCAATCAACTCACCAGCCAAAGCTGGATCAACTCATTCTTTATTCTATACTACTCTATCTCCTATGGGGGTATACAGGTTTATTCCTATCATCCTGTAAGCAACATAACTTAGAAACTCACTCTTAAGAGCTGGCACTGCTCATCCCTTGTTCTC
This sequence comes from Sigmodon hispidus, assembly GCA_004025045.1. NCBI lineage: Eukaryota > Metazoa > Chordata > Mammalia > Rodentia > Cricetidae > Sigmodon > Sigmodon hispidus. The sequence continues at coordinate 27,619 of PVIH01017757.1, read as the reverse complement.
AGGTCTCCTTCCTCTCCACTTCCCACAATATTGGCACAGCTATAATGGATGAGGGCATCGTGGGTTTCTGTGATTCTGCTTCACTCCCTATTCTTAAACTGTTCCCATTAACTCTTGATATCATCTATTTATTTGCATTTCTCTGAGATTCTTGTGGCTAAAATCATTTTCTCCAGAACAACTATGCAAATGTATGATTAATATTAAACTTCATGAACTACTGTGACTCTTTCAGGCTAGTCATGGGGTGCATTGAAAAGGCAGCATCCTGATCATAAGAAGCCTGAATTCACCATGGTCACACTTGAAACATCAAAGGCTTCAGGAGCTGAATCAGATCCACTGCATATTTTTAACAACATCTCCTCTGACTCACTCACAGGAGAGTCATCAGGGGGATATTTTCCTTTTGTAATAGCTATTTTACCTGTAACTCTGAGAAAGTGAAACTAAAAGTAGCCAGCAACAAGGCTTATGTAGCAAAATTGAGGGGCAAATGTAAGACACTTGCTGTTGGGGTCCTGCCCAGAATTATGCAGCAAACTGTGCACAGGCTTTGCCAAGCGAGTCAGAGTCTCCAGATACACGGGAGAGCTCATTGGTGCTGTTCTCAGGCCATGTCCCCTGAGGAATCACATCCTCCCACCACACACAATTAAGTTACAAGTAAGAATTTGTTCATTTAATGCAGATGTAAATCAAAAAGTGACTAAATTAAAAAATGCAGGAAGCCCAGTAATTTTTAAAGATTTTTTTTTTATTATGTGCATATTCTTGTAAATGTATGCCACTTCAGTGCAGCCGTCCACGGAGGCCCGAAGAGCATGTTGCTTATATAAGAGCTAGAGGTACAGGGCTGCAAGCCATCCTATGTGGTTGCTGAGAATCAAGCAAAAGTCCCCTAAAAGGTCAGGCAGTGCATTGCCAGTGAGCCCTGAGCGGGTTTAGAAAGTAAAAGGTAATGAATTATGACTCGTATTGTTCATTGTTTTAGAGTCAATGTATTGGTTCATCATCCATTTAAATTCTAGATTTTTGTTAAGTTTCCAAGTAATAGTTATCTTTTATAACCTGTGTCTCATAACTATCAATGTTAATAGGATTCCGTCTTGGAAAAGAATTTGGGGAAAAGAAAAGAAGCTTCTTTGCATTTTCCTTTGCACTGGGAGGCATGTAGAGGTGAGTCTAGCTCCCAGAGGGTTTGCAGGAGGCTCTTAAGGGGGCTTAGAATCCAAACAAGCAAAAAAGAGGCTTGAAGTCTCAGGCAGGACTTTAAGTGTGATGTGATGACAGAGAATACTAAAGGATTTAAGTAGGAGGGAGATGCAGAGAGCCTAAGGCTGTGAGAAATATTTCTCTGCAGATGAAAAAGGCTACCTTAGTAATAAATCTGTCTCCTTAGTCATAAAACAAAAGGAAAAAAAATCCAAAAGAAAAAGTAAAACAATGTTGCCTGTGCAGATAGAAAGTTTTTTTTTTTTTTTTTTCCAAGTCTGAGTCCACTCTTCGGAGAAGGTGGGGAAACAATGTCCCACACAGCCACGTAGAGAATTTGGCCTTACATCCTCATCATAAAGAGATATTTTGGAGCCCTGCTAAATTTAAGATTGAAGATTAAGGCATTGTGGTTGTGGGGTATTTTTGAGCTGTCACTTTCCAGGGCATCTTTTCACTTTTCTTGTGGTTCTGCTCTTGTAAGCTCTTCACCTTCCTTCACATACGGGAGTTAAACATCACCTGTGCAGGCCAGCAACTCCACTAGCTCTATTCATGTCACACTAGCCTTTTCAGCTGACTACAAAGCACACAGACAGCCTCTTTTGTCACTGTAACGGATACCTGTGTACTAGGCTAAGTGTGACCTTGATATGACCTTGAGTGTCTGCTATTTAACCCTCCTCAAAAGCCAGACTGCAGGCATAGCATTTATGGATGGGATCTGAAAGATAAATCTGTCTGTCTCCCTCCCTTCCTCCCTCTCCTTCCCTGTCTGTCTCTCTCTCAATCTCTCTCTCTCTCTCTCTCTCTCTCTCTCTCTCTCTCTCTCTCTCTCTCTCCCCATTTACACATCTAGAGTAAAGCCTAACATTTCCTCCTAAAGGGAGGCAGAGAGTGGTTAACAGCACTCATCCAGGATTCCAGACATACTCCCACCTGACTAGCTATTCATAATTCTGCCCCCAGAGGAATATAGTCTTGAGAACAGAGTAAGTAAGAGAAGGGGAATTAAATTCAGATTAGGACTATTTGGGACCAATAAATCCATTGGGCTTTAACTTATAAAGAGTCTAAATTTCACAAATGGTTTAATTCTATTGTGTGCTTTGTGTGTTAAATCTCAGATCTAAGCATGCAAGTGTACAGGAATATACGTACACCTGGGCTTGTTCCAAGGATTCTCTTTCCCCATCCACACATGTTTGTCCTTGTGCCTCCCAATTGTGATTAGCTATATATCACAAGAATATTAACAGTAAAATCTTATTAGAGTCATTGTTGTGCCAAAAACTGCATGATACTCTCAAAAATCTTTCTCAAAATACAACCTAGCTTCATATGGAGTTTCAAAACTACACCTGATAAATTAGCATTACACCTACTCCAGCTTGGCCCTTCAATTAGCCAAGTGCTCAGGTCGTGCTGATAACTTCAGATTGTTTTAATGTCAATGCCATTATGTAATTCACATTCCAATATACTGGAAATAAAAGTTTCTTCTTCAATCATGTTTTAAAAAATATTCTTTCCTTAGTGACATAACTAATGAGCCACCAAAAATGCATGTGTACAATGAGGAAAGATATTAAGTAACAACTGACAGAGTCAAATGAAAAATTACTCCAGTCTGACATCTAAAGGATTGTTTTCAATTATTTTTCTTGGACAATTAAGCATATTCAAATTTCATAATGGGCTGTGTCAGTCATCATCATACATAAAATGCTCCCACGGTGCGCGGTGAGCTTTTTTTCCCCCTACAAATATCTAAGGACGTGTAATTACACCTCATTAAACCTTGCCACCATCTTCTGAAAGTCCCATTCATAATATTTAGTCTAAAATTGTACTAAATAATTAAAGTCAATTATTTCCAGAGTACTCATGAACTTTTGTCTGGGAAATATTTAAATACACACACAAGGTAAAGCTTCAAGAATTAGTTGGTAATGAGAAATGAAATGATGAGAACAATTTTACTACTGTAGAAAATGTTTGCTAAATTAACTTTATATTTCTATTTTATTTTTAATTATATATATGTATATGTATATATACATGTGAGAGGATATACAAAGGCAAAAAAGATGATATTAGATCCCTTGAACTGAAGTTACAGGGTAGCCTACCGGACTGAATGCTGAGAATCTAACTGGGGTTCTCTGCAAAAGAAGTGCCTGCTCCAGCCCACTGACCAATTTGCAATGTGATTCCTATGTGTGCTTGTTCTGTAAGGACCTGAATGAACCTTTTCTACAATGGTTCATCAAAGTCATTGAACTCAGACAACATTTTACTGGACATTAAGTAGAGTATGCAGCTTCTCATCAATGGGTAATCCAAACAAATACCAGGTGTGTGATATGTTCTGATCCTCATTGTAATAGTAACATGCTATGAAGAACAAAGAAAATTATATACCTTTTTTTTGTCTTTAGATATCTTCATTTGAATGAGAGAGAAAAACTCTTGCATTAAAAAAATAAACATTTCCAGATAATGGAAACCACACACAATAATAGCAACAGAAAATTGGTAGTCAGTATAATCAGATAGTAAACAAAGTATGGAGGATGACATAAAGGATGAGGAACCTGGAAGAAGGAGAGCACTAAGCGGATAGCTTCCAGGTTTACTAATTCAAGTGCAAAAATAAAAAGATGTGGAAAGACCAGAGCTCTGGAGTAGACCCAGACCAAAGCAAGTCAATCCCTGGTAAAGCTCTAAAGATTGCACACTAAGCAAAATCCTCACTCCATATTCTCAAGGTTAATATCCTTGAGTTCGTCTGCTTCCTACAACCTGTGCATTCATTGGTTTTAGTCTTTCCAAAGTTCCTCTTCACTCTTAAGATGCTGACTTTAAGGATGGTTTCTCCTTTAATTTTTGATATTTCAAGCACAGAGTTCATTTGAGTGTTATCAAGTCTACCTTCAAGTATTTATTGAAATCCTCTCAGGTCCTACTTGAAGTATGTCTGATTGTGAGGTTATATGTCAATAATTACTGCTTAATTTAAATCTAAAATAAATTAATTTCTTATGAGTATTACTCTGAACTGTGCATATGAACTGTGCAACATTGCTTGCTTGATGGTGCCCTCAGATAGCCTTCTCTATTTGAATACTAATGGCACACAGTCAGAAACAAAAGAAACCCAGCATATTAAACAAATTCAGTTGAATTTCTACCCTTCTTGGTGGGCAAAAAGGGAGACTGTAAAGAAAGCAAAGGTTTGAGGTCTTAATGCATTCCATTCCCATCACACATTTCCTCCATGTTTACTGACACCAACACTCCAAAGACAATTACATATATTCTCTCCTGATTGACAAGTAAGTGAAGGCAACAAACCTCAGGTTCATGACCATGGAAGATGACCCCAAAAGTTCTGTTTGAAATCAGCCTCACAAGTATCAGAAAGTTAGCAGAAGTTCAAATTTCCACTCAGTTGATTATCAGAAGCATACAGATTCACTTAGAGAACTCTGGGGATAAAAAGGTTGCAGAGACATGTTCCAGAGACAAAATGTTCAAGAGGACAAAGAAAATAATCTAAATCATATTGGAATAATGCGCTCATAGAGTGCCTGTCAGAACAGGTCCCAGGGAAAGCAAAGGGGTGGGTACTCAATAGAAGCCACAGGGACCAGGAATAGGTACATAGCAATGAGTTGACAGGTAGAGGCTTGCTACAGATAAGGGAACTAAGCTCCAGGAAGCATCGTGCTTGTATTGATTATCTGCCTATTTGCTTATTGTGTTTTAGGCCCATTTCTATAATCTGAAGAAGGAAGAAGAATGTATGTTTTACATGTGGCATCTCACAGACAAGTTTTACGCATGGTTCTATTTCTGCCCAGTGTAAACTTGGAGAAGACTGGACACAAGGAAAAGGAATCACTTCCAATCCCAACTTGTCCTCACAGTGACAGCCCCTTCCTCAGAGACCCAGCTCATTAAGATATATCCCTGTGTCCATGAATCTGATTTCAACACCCCTGCATTGAAGTGAGGCAGTGTTTGTTTCTATGTATGTAGAATAGGAGCTGCTTCTCTGAGTAACTATCCTTGCCCTCTGTTCCTCAAGTCTTCAGATGCCCAGCAGCTAAACCTCTGTTAAGTCTTTTCATTATGAAACATAGCACAGCATCTCTCTTAGCCTCCTTAGTATCTGACTGATAAGTGTATGATCATGAGCTGAAATTCTCAAATTAGGCACCTCATTTTCCTGAGTTTTAATTTAGTGAAAACTCTCCCGTTATTGTAATTAAAGACATAAGGAAGATGTGGGTTTTTATTAAATGATGCAATGCTTATTTAAATTACCTGTGTTTGCTTAGTGAAATATCTACAGAAAGCAAGAGTGAGAATCCATAGGGTGGCTGAACTTGACTGCTGCAGTGGGAAGGCTGACTGCTGGGCCTGTGGCCTGTGGCCTGACTGTGTGCTGGCAGCTGGGACAGGGGGCCTGTGGCCTGACTGTGTGCTAACTGATGTATATCACAGTCGGGCTCCTACCCTCCTGTAGAGAAAGAAATTATCCTTCTTGATTGCATTAAGGGTTAAGGGAGGGTTTCTTGATGAGGATATTCTCCTGAAACCTCATACTTAGACCCAACAGAACAGGAAAAAAAAACTGTAAATTGTCGGGAAGCGAGGGACAATGTGCCCACTATCTCAAGCTTCACCAGGAATTTGGTCCTTCCAGCAAGAATCAAATTAGGCTTCCTTTTTACTATGAGTTAAGCTTTTTCCCAGGCAACAGACAGGTGTCTCCTTTCTGGTCAGACTTCCAGAGAACAGGTGTCCCTCCTCCGCTTAGGCAATTGATAGATAGATTTCCAAAGTAACACATCCTGTTTTAGCAGAATACCTTTTGAGTGTGGAATGTCCCCACCCTATCTGTCTGTGTGAACTTTCCCACCTTGAGTCCTTATTTAACTGCTGGCTGAAAAATAAAGTTCAGGGGGCTTGATCAGAAGGTTTTTGTCTTGCCCTCCATTCTTTTGTGTTCTTGTTTCCCATTTGTCTCACCCCAGTTTCAGGTCCACATTGAAGACTCTGCTGACCTGGGCAAATTGGTGCCCAAAGTGCCCGAAACCACGGGGATAATGACAAACGTCTCATCATCAAGAAGACAGCTGTCTGACATTGGATTGCCACAGACTCCACCTTGATCGCAAGTGAAAATCCACTTAGGATCACCATGGTCACCACCATGAGTCAAGATTCTGCACTGTGACTGTTGCAGGAAACACTCGGCCATGAGTATTTGAGAGAGAATCACAGGTGAAGATGCAAGGTAAGTGATATACCAAGAGACAAGCATTAAATAAGCATGACTTATTCTTAATGGGATTTTAAAAATCCTTCCAAACACAAGGAACTAGGGTTAAGAAAAAGGATTTTTTTTTTTTTTTTTTTTTTTTTTGGCAGAAGCAAGCATGCTTTTGTATTTGAATCCTGGCGTTAAGGAACTCTTACAGTATTAATGTATTGCTTTTTTTATACTTCTTGGCCTGAAAAGACAGGTCTGGTACAAGTGAAATGCTGGTGTTATCTTTCAAATTAACCCTTAAAAGACTATGCAAGTAGTAATAAAACAGTATTTACTTATTAACAAAATTAAAAGAAAGTCTCAAAAGAGCATGAGAAATTTTGATCATGAATCCAGATGCCTCCCAGCACTCGGAAGATAGAGACAGACTGATATCTGTAACCAAGCATAATGTTTTGAGGTCCATGTATGTAGCATGTGCTAGTATTTTCTCCTTTATTATTTCTAAATGCTATTGCATGAACTATATATTGCATTTTGTTTATGAATTTATAATGGGTGAGACTACAGAGTCATGTGCCAGGTTATGCCTTTTATATTTTGAGAAACTGCCAATGTTTTTTTAAAAGGCTGCATTCTGGCCTTTAGTTCCTGGTATAGCCAGGACAACAGGCATGTTATACTATGTCTCTTTTACCATTTCTTTAGAATTTTGCTATTGTACCATGAATGTTGTTTAGTTGAATTCCTTATTTAAAATCTTTTATAAATACTGCCCTGCTAAGTTGCTCTGTCTTATTGCCTGGCTGTATTAAAGATAATTCACAAAGGATTTTTTGTTCATTTTTTTCTTCTTTTTCCTTTATTATTATTATTATTATGAACAAAGAAGTCACACTTTCTAACCTTGTATATCCTTATGCAAGGTCCCTTCTCCCTCCCACCACATCAGGTCATTCTTTCTTCTCCACAAATCCCCATCCCCTCCCTGGGCAGGCAGCACACAGTCCCATGGTCCCACTGACCCAACATTGCTTAGTTCAGTCTCCATTCCTGGCAGATGCAGTTTTCTCCCCCTTCCCTCAAGAGTGAGTCGGGTGTTCCTCTAGGGGGAGTGAGATCCAAGGTGTCAGTCATAAAGGATTTAAACCAAGCTTACAAACATTTAGTATCACACAGCATGAAGTTTTTATACTTTATGCTAATGAAACCCTTCTCCACTTCAGCCTGGGTTTGATTATTTGCTGCTACCACCAAGATTTGCACCTGCTGTGGCTCTACCTGGGCCCCCGCCCTGGGCTTCAGGGCTCATGGAAGCAGGAGCCTTCAGTTCTGTCAGTACCAGTCAGGCATCTGACTCTGTACTGAATCCAGTCTTTGTAGCTCTATCCCTGGTTAACTGTCTCAGAGCCTTAGATGGTGGTGGCTTTTAGGGGTGGCGGCCTCTCAGACCCTTGCATCTGTAGCAAAGGCAGGTCCAGGCTTCTAAATTGTGACATTTCCTCCCTCTTTTCTTTCTAGGTAAAAGCAGCTTCCTGCAGCTAAAAACCTCTCACTATTTCTAGTTTTCAAATGTCCACACAACTATTTCCCACATTGTATTCCCAGTTATTCAAATACCTTGCATTGAAATAAAATAAAGTTGAAACATTGCCTACAGCTACAGGATGACTTGATACTTGATCATCAGTGACATACGGGTTCTTAGCTTCTTATATTCACTATCTGTTGTGAGATTTCTGGAATGTGCTGACCCTAGTAGAGGCAACAGTTAAAGCATTGTTTCCATGAAATGCAATTAAAAGGACATCGGTAAAGCAAGAACAGCTGTTTTCTCTACTTTGACCAAAGTGAGAAAATGAACAATACAAGGATTACTTGAAGCTAAAAAAAGCCTCTAGGCCCTAGAGGTGATACCTCACCAGCAAAAATAAAATATTAAAAAAAGATAGGAAAACAACATGAAAAAGTGGGGAGTTATGTGAGCCTTAAAACACAAAACAACGATGAAATCTGATATTAATTCATTAAAAGGCAAAAAGTCAAAGCCTATATGTTGAGAATTTTCCCCTCTGCATTATGTAATTCTAGCAATCCATATTTCCTACATGGACTTTTAGTCTCTTTTCTAATATAAGGTTAAATGTTCTCAAAGCTAAGATTCTCCATGAGTGTTTCCCTAGTATTCAGTGGGTGTGAGTCTGTAGATGTTGACATTAAAAACAGACAGGGGCTGAAGAGATGAATCAGCCTTAAGAGGGCTTGCTCTTCTTCCAAAGGACCTGAGTGAGATTTTCTTTTTTTTTTAATTTATTATTATTATTATTATTATTATTATTATTATTAAGAAAGAAGTCACACTTTCTAACCTTGTATATCCTTATTCAAGGTCCCTTCCCCCTCCCGCCATATCAGGTCATTCTTTCTTCTCCACAACTCCCCATCCCCTCCCTGGGAAGGCAGCAGACAGTCCCATGGTCCCACTGACCCAATATTGCTTAGTTCAGTCTCCACTCCTGGCAGATCCAGTTTTCTCCCCCCTTCCTCAAGAGTGAGTCAGGTGTTCCTCTAGGGGGAGTGGGATCCAAGGTGTCAATCCAGGGTGTTTCTGATCCCAAGCTGTTCAGTGGTTGTGGTTTGCAGCTCGGGCATGCTTTGCTTTTTTCTTGTTTGTTTGTTTGTTTGTTTAGAGTCCACTAATGAGTGAGTACATCCCCTGCTTATCTTTCTGAGTTTGTGATACTTTGTGAGTGAGATTTTCATAAGCCACACTGGGTGGCTCACAGTCACCTATAACTATCTCCTGAGGATTCTACACCCTCTGATGGTCTGCAAGGGTAGGTGCACTCTGATGGTATATCCCCACAAAGACAGAAAGACATGTGCATAAATTAAAATTTTTAAAAACTTTTTAAACAGACATATTACTTTGCCATCTAAAACATGAGTGGCCTCTGGTTGGAACTCAGATACCTGAAAACTTAAATACATCTACTCAGTTCTTTCACTCAACTGCTGAACATAGAGATGGGGCAGTGAATTCCACTTTTTTAATATATGAGAATATATGAAAATGAATGTGAAATATATATGGATCATCAAATAACCCACCTAAGAAGATTAAAATTTGATCACTTCAAACAAAAAGCATATGTATAGTAAGTTTGCAAACAGATTAAATTGATATTCTAAATACTCTAGCAATTGCCTTCCTTTCAGAACATCCACAGAGAGATAATTGAAGAACATTCTGTTCAGAGGCACTCACTCACACTTGGATATTATTAACACTGTGAAGTGCTCGTCATGGTTCTCTGTATCCATGCCTTTTACTATACATTCTGTTGTTACTTCTGTTTTATTTGGTTTCAGAGGGAGCAAACAAGGTCAGCAGCCTGAGAACAAGCCACCCAGTCTCAGAAACAACTGTGCATCCCAAAAGTGCGCGGTTATGCTAACTGTGTAATTAGGTATCAGACTCCCTAATAATGACAAAAATGGGAAGAAAGGATGCCCATGGCCTCTATCTATAATACATCCAGATGGAAGTGGTTCATGTTTGGACTGTCTAAGGCCCATCATAGATTGAAAGCAATGGCTTTCCTGTTGAGAATAAGTGTAAAAGAATTATCTCACACTTTTCACTATCTGGTAGTGTGTTATATCAAAGTTCAGTAGTCTTAGCAAATATCACCCTGGCTGACTGATCCTTATTCTTTTTCTCTCTTAAGGACTGACCTTTACCTTACATGTCTATATAACTTTCTTCCTATACTATAGGGTAGGCACTCAATAAGCAATCATTAAGATGGTCTGCTATGTTCAGAAGTGGGTGTGGGTACATTATACACAACTGTACATATCATATTAAGTGGCAGAAAGCTGATCCCAAAGCTAGAGGCCGCAGTCCAGACTACTGTGTCTCATATGGCATAGGATAACATCTTAGAGAGGTAGAATAAATTAGCATAAGTATATTTGATCATTTTAAAAGTATCAAGTGAATGCATTAAAAAATAAAAATTTCAAGAAATGTCCTCTTTAATTCATGAATCATATTAACTATTAATATTAAGGTGATGGAGGGAGGGTACATATTCCAACTAAAAAACATTCTGTATAGAATTCATGATAGGGTAGATTTATCCTGCAACCTTCCACTGTGGAGAGATTCTCTGATCCTTCACACCAAGCAGCCTTAGGTAATAATGCTCGCTCTCTCTCTCTCTCTCACATACACACACACACACACACACACACACACACACACACACACACACACACCTACTGTTAATGAAAGAAAGGACTGTTGGTGAAAAAGAGGACTTTCATTGACCTGGCAGAGCTAGCCCTTCCTTCCTCCTTGGCCATAGTAATGATAAACAAGATTGAAGTTGGGAGCCAAAGACTGGAGATACAGCCTTAGGAAGGGGGCTGGGTCCCTGCTGGACACCAGGGAGGAAGGGTTTCTGTGGAAAAGAATCTCTTTTACATCAGAGAGGTTGGTGATTATTTCCATGAAACTACAAAGGAAAAGATTTCTGCAAAGAGTTGGCAGAAAAGTCCTGTACTCAGCTGATTTTTTTAGTTATAGGAAATCTAAAGTGTCCCATTAGTTCAGGCTCTACTGTATTAAGCGACAGTTTGCAGAGATCGAATGACTCTGAAATCTGAGAAAGATGCCTTAACTCTGTGGGTGGGCTTATCTCCTTTCCTAGCTCAGCTCTGGTGTCTGGAGTGATGTTATGCCAGACACAACAGTTACTTAATCTCACTTCATTTTTTTAACGTCGGGTCACATTCATATTTTATTAGTAGAAACAAAGTCTATTACCACATTTTTCACATGAATAAATGTGAAGATGCATTTGAAGTGGCATGATTCCTTTTATTGTAATAAATTCATGTTAATGTTAGATATCTAAGTGTTCTTCTACACCCCCCCCCATTTATCATTGACCAGTAACACTGAGTAAACTAGTGTCTCCACAATTCATTAGGCAGGAAAACAGGCTACATGCAGTATTGAAATGATAGATAACAAAAAATAAACAGTTTTCTGTTGTAGAATATTATTTTAGATGTGTTACTTTAGTTCATGTTGCATTTGTTTAACTCTATGAAGCTGTGTTACTGTGCCTGTCTAAAACACTTGATGGTCTAATAAAGAATTGAACAGCCAATAGCAAGTCAGGAGGAGGCGGCAGAGAGAGAATAAATAGAAGGAGAAAAAGAAGGAGCAAGAAAAGGAAGAAAGGATGCTATATATAAAAGTAAGAAAAGACAAAAGCTCAGAGGCAAAAGGTAGAAGGAATAATTTAACTTAAGAAAAGCTGGCTAGAAACAAGCCAGGAAATTTATAAGTAAGAAAAGCCTCCATGTGTGAATTATTTGAGAGCTGAGTCGCATACCTCCCAAAAGAGCAAAAATAACAACAGTTTAATTTTCATGAAGAAAATATTAAAATACTATAATGTAAACTCTTAAGAGTAAGTGTGTACCATCACAAGGCTATTGCTGGTATTGACATGGACATTTTTGTTGCCAAACAGTAATTTTTAAATGACTATCAAGTAGTAAATATAAAGAATTTAATTCACAAGACACAGTCCTAAACTTATTCCAGTTTTGTGGTGGGCAATTTAGAATATGTGGAGTAAATATTTCAGCTGGAGAGATAATTCAGCATTGAAGAGCATGTGCTGCTCTTGCAGAGGTGGGACCCAAGTTCAGTTCCCAGTGTCTACAAGGGGTTACTCACAACTGCTCGTAACTACAGTTCCAGGGACTCTAGTGTTTCTAAAGCCATGGGAACCTATATTTGTTTGCACATACAATTAAATATAATAAATAAATTTGGAAAAAAATAATGTATCACTAGGACAAATCCATCCCTCATATTTTTAGTTCTAAGCCCCATTTTTCTGTAGGTTTTTTAATAACACACCATCCAGATTGAACACAGCACAGTGATTAAACTAGACACTTGAAAGTCTGAAGTTTGTTCTTGTATTTACCCCATGAAAGTTTTTTCTACCAGTCAGTCACTTTCTTACTGAATACTTTGCCAAACATATTCCACAAAACACTGAGCACCATGACATTTCAGAATTTAAATTTAGAAATAAATTTGAAAATACATATGCTTTCAAAAGTAAACAAAAGATAATATACAAATTCCATGTACTATTAAAACATTATGGGTATAGCCATCCACCACTAAGGTCAACTTTGGGTCTATTTATTTATAAGGAGTATCAAGCACCTCACTGTCTTCTAAGTGAACAATGTCCTGAGTCAGATACCACACAATTGTTCCTGTAAAGCCTAGATTTCCCTCAGGGACCTCCATGTTCACTGGAATGGAGAGGGCTTCAGATGCTGCAAGGCTGAGCTCCAGAACCTTCTCTTGCCACTGTTCAGTTAGATTCATTGTCCTAGGTCCCACTTTACTCTGAAGTCCACTGTCACATACTATCTACAATTTTAACTCTGATGATGCACTGGGGAGGACATCCTTGGTTAAATACTGGTTTTGAGGCCATAAATGGAATATATGAGATTCTGTCTCATAAAAAGTTGGTGGACTAAGAGTGAAATTAAAAGGTCTTCTTTTTGTTTTTACAGTTTTAAGCATCTTTGCCAGGGTTGCAACATCTCCAAAAGGTGTTTTCTTTATCCTTGTATCCTAATTCAAGAACCTACAATGTCACATTGGGCAGAGGCTAGAACAAAGATAGGAATGACTTACTCATTCCTGACTGACCATGTGATGGTCTTTCCCCAGACACATTGTAACTTTTCAGAGGCCTGGAAGTGTAGCTATTCGTTAGAACACAAACCTAGGAAATAGACACTAAAAATTAATTATATCCACCCCATCCTTATTCATGAATTTTGAAATCATCTTAAATTCAGGAGTGATGTTTAGTTGAGGTGTGGGTGTTCCACCAAGGATACTGAGTGCTATCTACTAAAGGCAATTTAAAGTATTCTCAGCAGGGTTGTACAATTGGGCTGTTTTATACACAGTGAGTGAAAATCAATGGTCTGTCTATGCCTATCACAGCATGTCACATCTCTGATTGAATCTTTTCAACCATCTTATCAGACATACAGCACAGGGATAAATTTATCTTTACACTCTCTATATGTGTCACTAAAAATAGCCTGAGGATCAGTGTAACCTAATGAACTAAGAATGTCTGATAAATGATTAGTATGTGCTCCACAGTGAAGGCAGCCGTCTATCATTTGGAGGTAGAGTGTATGTCTAAGGAGAATCTAGGTCTCTAGAATTTGCTTTAAAAGAAGAAAGAAAGAAAGAAAGAAAGAAAGAAGGAAAGAAAGGAAGAAAGAGAGAAAAGAACCTCTGTGCCATTCCCACTGGGACAATTAAATTGTCTTAATATTTTACCCTCAACTCTATTTGCATGTTTGGTGAAAACATACACAGAGGTTATTTGGATCATCATTATCATGTGGGGTTTATAGTTTTGTTTTGGTATCAAAAACATCCACATTTTTTTTACTTAAAAATCTGCTATAAATACATGATGAAAGTATTTATCTAAATGTTTTTAAATTTATTTTACTTTATTATGTGTGGGCACATGTGTGTGGATGCCCCCTGAAGCCAGAAAGGGGTATTGGATTCCTTGGAGCTGGAGTTAGAGAAAGCTATGAGCCAGCCACTCAGTATGAGTACTGGGAGCTGTTCTCATTTCTCTGTAAGAGCCTCATAAACTCTCAAGTACTAAACCATCTCTTCAGATCCTTATGACAATTTCTTTTGAAGGGAATAAATTATTGGACTTTTTTCATTATCATTGGAAATTTTACTGTGTGTATACAACAATGTGCATCTTGGTAGTGTCAATCAATAAATACATTCTGATCAGTCGTTTTTAAGTTTGTCAGCCTGGTGACATCCACCTGAGCTTTTGGAAGGTTAAGTAGTATGATCTGCTGTTAAATTACTCACACAAAGATCAAATAAAAATACATAACTTGCAAATCACTAAAAAGAAAGGAGACAGTGAAGGAAATCATTGTTTTAAATATTAAAATTGAACAAATTTTGATCACAATTTAACAACAGTTTTAAATAACTTAAATTTGATTCCTAATCCATGGTGATACTGATGTGCTCTGTCTTATCATTGCTACAGACCTTTCATTATTTTACTTTCAAGCATAAATTAACAGTATTGGGTACTGGGGAAATGGCTCTGTGATTAAGGCACATGTCTTAAAATCATGAGGACTGGAGTTTGGCTTGCAGAGTCAATTCTGGGTGGGCATGGTGGTCCACCAGCATTTTCAAAGCTCAGAAGGTAGAGATAAGAGATTTCCTAAGCAAGCTAGCTAAAAAGACTAGGCAAATATGGGAGCTCAGCTGACCAATTCTGTCAGGATTAATAAGGTTGATAGTAGTCAAAGAAGTCTTTCAAATGTCCGATTTGGGCCTGGATTTTTAAGTTCACATGAATAAATCTATACCCTCATGTGGATATTTGTTAGATATTTAGTAAACCCTGACATATCAGAGGCAGCACACAGACAAATCCTAGGCAGAAAGCTCAGGAAATCCTTGATCCTGAATCCAAGGATAAATAGCTGAGTTGGTCACACACACCTTTAATCTCAGAACAGGGAAAGCCAGGAGTGGTGACCTAGACCCTTGATCTCATAACCCCAGAGACAGAACTTCTTCTGTTTTTGTGAGTTCAAGGCTACATGCCTTCAATCCTAACCTGGATTGAAACCCAGCAGAGACAGAAGCCACTGGCATTAGCAACCAACAGAGGCAACACCAGGAACGAGGCTGAGGAAGTTGCAAAACAGTTGGGTGAGAATTGACTGCAGTGCTTCCTCTCTCTGAATTTCAGCATTCTCCCAATATTTGGCTCAGAGTCTTTTTTTTCTTACAATCCAAATTCGTGCTACTACACTATCATACTCATGTACTCTTACTAACAGACCCACACACTTATAATGAGAAAAAAATCAAACCTCCGTGAACTTTATTATTATTATTATTATTATTATTATTATTAACAAAGAAGTCACACTTTCTATCCTTGTATATCCTTATTCAAGGTCCCTACCCCCTCCCACCATATCAAATCATTATTTCTTCTCCACAACTCCTCATCCCATCCCTGGGCAGGCAGCAGACAGTCCCACAGTCCCACTGCCCCAATATTGCTTAGTTCAGTCTCCACTCCTGGCAGATCCAGTTTTCTCCCCCAACCCTCAAGAGTGAGTCAGGTGTTCCTATAGTTGGAGTGGGATCTGAAGGGTCAGTCCAGGGTGTTTCTGATCCCAAGCTGTTCAGTGGTTGTGGTTTGCAGCTTGGGCATGCTTGGCTTTTTTCTTGTTTGTTTGTTTAGTGACCACTAATGAGTGAGTACATCCCCTGCTTATCTTTCTGAATTTGTGATACCTCGCTCAGGAGGGTATTCTCCAAGTCGATCCATTTGCCTGCAAATTTTAGGATATTACTTTTTCTTACTGCTGAGTAGTACTCCATTGTGTAGATGTACCACAGTTTGTTAATCCATTCTTCAGTTGAGGGACATTTAGGTTGTTTCCAGGTTCTTGCTATTACAAATAATGCTGCTATGAACATAGTTGACATCCTATACTGGAGAAGATGCGAAGCAAAGGGAACACTCCTCCATTGTTGGTGGGAGTGTAAGCTTGTTCAGCCATTTTGGAATGCAGTATGATGGTTTCTCAGAAAACTGGGAATCAATCTCCCCAAGGACCCAGCAATACCACTTCTGGGTGTATACCCTGAAGATGCACAGTCATACTCCAAAGGCATTACCTCCATGAACTTAAAAAAAAAGAAAAAAGCAACACTAGAAGCTAAGGAGGTGGCTCAGCAGGTTAAGGCACTTCCTGCCAAAGTTGATGACCTGAGAGGGACCTATGTTAGGATTTTGTGCATATTGGCATGATTCGCATTTACCCAGTTATCTGGCTGCAGGTTTCTATGGATGCAGGTGGGAACTTGAGAAAACATCAGAAGCACAGTGGCGCATAGCAGGAGACTCTTAAAGGCTGTTTCTATGTAGAAAAGAGTTTTATTGTCAGTTAAATATGGTTATGATTAACAGAAAGGTTATGGTTATAATGGCAGAGGAGGCAAGAAGAAAAGAAAAAGAGAAATGAGAGCTCCCAAGGTAAAATAAAGGCAAAGAGAAAGCAAGATGCACATGGGAACCTTGTTTTTTTTTTGTTTTGTTTTGTTTTTGTTTGTTTTTTTTTGTTTGTTTGTTTTCCTTCTTTATTTTGTATTTATCAAAAAAACAGTAAAAAGAATTTAAAAATGCCGAAGAGTTAACAATAACTATACAGAGCAGTAAGAAAAACTGATATCCTAAAATTCACAGGCAAATGGATGGATTTGGAGAATATCCTCCTGAGCGAAGTATCACAAACTCAGAGAGATAAGCAGGGGATGTACTCACTCACTAGTGGTCTCTAAACAAACAAACAGGAAAAAAAAGCCAAACATGCCCAGGCAGCAAATCACAACCACTGAACAGCTTGGGATCAGAAACACCCTGGACTGACCCTTCAAACCCCAGTCCATCTATAGGAACACCTGACTCACTCTTGAGGGAGGGGGGACAAAACTGGATTTGGCCGGGAGTGAAGACTGATCCAAGCATTATTGGGCCAGTGTGACCATAGGACTGTCTGCTCCCTGCCCAGGGAGGGGATGGGGA
>PVIH01017757.1:0-10278 GCA_004025045.1 Sigmodon hispidus | reverse complement strand
GCTCAACTATGTTCATAGCAGCATTATTTGTAATAGCAAGAACCTGGAAACAACCTAGATGTCCCTCAACTGAAGAATGGATTAACAAACTGTGGTACATCTACACAATGGAATACTACTCAGCAGTAAGGGAACCTTGTTTTAAAGGGGACCTGACGTCAGAGCCCAGGGGAGGACATGGCTCTTAGGGACTAACAATTCACACGATAAAAAGAGCTACCATCTCCAACATGCACATACACACCCTGAAAATAAACACAATGTAACAAACAGAGTATGGAAAAACTATGTGTCTTCATAGGAAGCCGCCTGCAGGAGGAAAGAGAAAGCCATCAGGTATCCATGACAGGGTGGGTGTGAGAAAGAGAAAGAGACTTGAAATCATGCATGAAAGCTTACAAAACAGTGTATGTCTGCAAGACTGGTGACATAAAAAGATTATTCATGTCTGTATGCATATGGCTATCTAGACTTACGGTATACAGACATGAGGCATACAGACGTGAGTGGAGCAAACAGATCCACATAGAAATCAAACTATCTTGGCTTCATCACAAACTCACATTCCACGTGAAAGACACACCAGCTTTCCATCACAAACACATAGATGTCTCTAGAAAAGCTAGTGAGGTTATAAGGTCCTCTCTGAATGAATAACTGTACTTCTCACTACAACCTCAACCGTACTCTCATTCATTTCACCATGTGTGGACACTGTGCTGAGCCATCATTATAAGGGCAATGAGCTCAAAATGAGCAAGCAATGTTGTCATCCCTCAAGGATGACCAGTGAGAGAAGAGACAGGCAGTACGTGAAAGCAGCCAACATAACAAAATGTGTATTGTTTACATTGCTAAAGGGACAGTAGAAGATTGAGGGAAAGATTGACTTCTCAAAATAGAAGCAGAGCTTTGATAGAGGCCCAGAGGCCTTCAAAGTGGGCAAAGGACTGAGATTTCCAAGCACTCAGAGGTCTGTTTAGATCGATAGTGTGTTGGTGTGTTGTCTTTCCAGTTCGAACTGTGCCCTGTCTGTTGGTGCACGATGCTCTCCAATGCTCAGAACTACACTACAGAGGGCACTTCTAGATTTGCTTCCACCTATCACTGCATGCTGTTATCTCTTATTTTTTTTCAAATCTCAGTAGTCTATAACCTACATCAAAAGAAGGGCTGTACTTGTCACTTTAATGGTCTAATATCTTCCAGTATCAAGGCACTGAACAAGAACTATGTAAGTTAATGAGAAATTAAAGCTGAGGGGAGGATAGTTACAGGAAAGCAGGATGTGAGACTCCTGTTAGGGAGTCAGTCCACTTAATATACAAATTGATGTGCAGAATTGAGACAGTTCTAATCCTCATAATATGTAAGAATTTGCAATACCAAGTAATGGTTATTAAAGCTTTAAAACTAAATCTTATAGACCATCCTCTTTTGCTAGTATTTGCTAAAGACTATGTCAGTGGGATAGCAGTCAACTACTGTGTACATATTTCAGTGGGTGTGAGTGTGGCTGTTCGGGTGTGGGTATGGGTGTGAAATTCTCAAAAGTAATGTAAAATGTTTAAAACATAGTATTTTACCTTAATAATTTGAAATTTTCTAAGGCTTATTCCCTGCATCTGTGCCTCATGTAATCTGCATCTGGATTTTGATATGTTAACATTAATCTCTGACACTTTTATGTGTTAAACATTCAGTGCATGACAAATGATATTGATAGACAAAATTTGTCAGTTTTCCTGAATACTGCAGAAACAGGAAATATTTTAAATGTGCTGTAATTTTATCTTCTTGGACTCTGTATGAATCAGCATTCATTGCCTAAGTTAGGAGTTATCAGTTGCTAATCTAGGTGACAGCTGGCTGATGGAATCATTGTACTTCAAATGTGGAGACACATGTTCCTTTTTTTTTTCTGAAACGGTGTCCTCCAGTCTGTCAAATGGGAACTGGAGATAACTTAATGAATAACTGAGTCTTGAAATAGAAACATCCTTTACCCAAACCCAAAACTGTCTTTCTCAATCCTCTCCTCTGGGATGAGTCACACACACACACACACACACACACACACACACACACACACACATACACACACTCCTAACATGAAGGAAATATAATTCAGATACAAATCTATAAGATGCTAGAAGAAACTGGCAGTGACTTAGAGAAGGATATGTCTGAGAGCCATACTCCTTTCACCAGAGACACCAGGGTGACCAGCACCCTGGTGATCAGCCTCCACTCAGCAGGTCTCTATCCACACTGACACTCTCTGGGTCCAGATGTGCAATTCTCAGCTTCTTTATTTATTCAGGATACACACTTGCCACAGCAACTACAATACTTTTTCTCAGCCAGTCTGACATCTCTGAATCAATGACTGGTTGCTACATGTGTTAAGTCCTTCAGGATGGGGGATAAAAAGGTAGAGACAGTCAGAGACATATATCTCATTCCCAAGCAAGCACTGTGCTCCAAACACAGCAAGTTTGAATCTCCACTCCTGGTCACTTCTTGGTAGCGGTCGTTGGCTTTGGAAGTTTTGGCTGTGCATATAGTCTTACAAAGTGAACATTTCAGAATGATAATACTTCAGTCCCTCCACTACTAAACCCTTACTCTACATAGGCCACAGAGAGACCCCAATTCAATTTTAGAAAATCATTATGTTAAAGATTGTTTGTTTACATGAAAATCTGCACCTAGAATCTGTCTCTATGCTGGATGTGATTGTGGGTAGCAATAATGACTACACTTTTAGAAGCCTGGAGAAGGAGTATGTTTTTTTAGCTCATTTGTATACTATGTAATGAGTCTGTCTCCACACACACATACTCCCGTTTGTCTCTAGTATCAGAAACACACACTTGCACACACAATCTGTCTCTAGTACCAATATCAATCAATGCAGCAATCATATAAGAAGAAAGTCTAGAGTTGGAGGCAGGTAGAAAATCAAGCTTGGGATAGAAAGGATTTGAGCCAATCATGGTAGATCAGCACTCTTCAGTTCCCAGTGGAATAAACTTTATTTTATAATATGGAGTAGAGAAACTTTATATTGAGCCAAGTAGCAAGTGTCTATGACTTTCACAATGGTGACATGCTCAGATATCCCCAAGAGTCTCTCATGAGGATCCTAGTTGGCTGACAGTCTCCAGCCCAGCCACCAGGACCCCTCTAGCAGCTAACTATCAGCCACTGTGCACAGCAGAGGCTGGATCAGGAGTTAGTTTACTACTCAATGCAGGATGAAATGTGTCCTGGAGGCTTCCTGTGAGGCTATCTGAGACCCAGAGCTGAGCTGCCATGCACCCAGCCACCCCTCTGTCCTCTATAGCCCCCATATCTATACTGCAGGCTAAAGACTGCGCCTGCTGCCTTCCCTCTCACCTCCCTCAGGCACGTGCATCATCCACAATGCATCCTCAGGATGTCTAGTCTCATTCTGAGTACCTGTCCTTTAGAAGGATTGAGGTTTGGGTATGTAACGAAACAAAAAACCACAGTGATGCCCACTTTCTACTCACACCAGTAATATTTTAGCACCTCCATTAACACATCTGTGTTTTAGCATTCCTAGAAAGACTGGATCTCTTCTATTATATTTTTAAAGAACTCTAACAATCCAAGCAGTCAGCATAGGAGACACGGAACCCTCCCTTCATGCTTCACAGGAAATATGTGTTGTGTAGCTTTCAAGCAGCTCTCTCACATGGTTTTCATTGCTACCAAGGTATTTAATGACTATAATATGTTAACTTCCCAACAGCCTCTATGCTCATTCAAACATGTCAAATATGTAAAGGAATCGGATGCCCCAGCACCAGTGAGGGACACACTATAGGTAACAGTCATCTCACCTTCCTGCAAGCTCTTATTAGTGACAGTCACTGGGAAACAGAACTGGTTACAGATCCAGTGTGGGCATTGAATATTGTATCACCTGAGCTTACAAAAAAATAGCAAAAGCCATTTTCTCTGTGTATGACATTATGTTCTTAGTGGGAACATTCGGTATATTAATTTGTAGCTATTGGCTTACAATAAGGGCACACTTGGTTTTGACTTTTGTCTGTAATCATTATCACCTTTCCCTCCTGACATATTCATCCCCTACCTTGCTATGGCCAGACATCAGCAATATCTCTCAACTAACTGAAAGCAATTTATGGTTCATCCAGCTGTTGAGCTGTCTGTTTCCTTCTTTCTGTTTCTATTTTATCTTTCCAGTGTTTGATGATTCTCATGAGTCTTTTCATTCTTAGACTCGCATGACCCTGAGTTATGATCTTTCATGTCTTATCACTGTTTGCACATTCTTCATAAATGACTCATCTCTTATGTCAGCTACTCCATAAACAATTTTAAAAGGCATCAGCTTTGATCCACAGAATTGAGTACTAAGTAATCTATGTCTCCTGGTCTGTGAGACATGAGTACAGGAAGCTTATCTGACATGCCCAGACTCCCAAACATGCTCCTCTTCTGAACTCCAGAGTCATTATTTCATACATTTGGATCAATGTGAATAATAGTTTGATTGTTTAAGTACAAAAGATCGTTACATCCTATTTTCTAACTAAATTGACTTGTCCCCCCAGGAATATTATTTATACACTACCAAATGTTCACCAGAATATCTCACATATAGTAGACATTAGAAATGTGCTGCACAGTGATTTCTTACATATAACAGATCTAGGCAGGCACAAGTCTCATTAAAGTCCCCACTTTCTCTCTACAGTCCATGGCCTCGGTAGCCTTGCTGGGTATCTAGTCATGTACTTTCTGTCAAGGGCTGGACTTCATAAGGAAAGCAGTAAAGAGCAGCAGAAAAGACACTGAGTCACAAAGGGCCTTTAGAGGCTGGGAAATGACTGACGCTATAGTGCTTGTCATGAGAGCTTCAAGTCTTAAGTTCAATTCCTCAGAACCCATGTAAACTCTGAGCATGGTGGTGTGCCAGTAACTCCAGGATGGTAAAGGAAAGACTAGAGGGCTCCTGGGACTTGACAAACATGTAGTATTTCTCGATTGGTGAGATCCACGTTCAGTGGGAAACCCTTAAAAATTGTCACATGGAATGATTGAGAAAGACACTTCCATCCTTCACAGACCTAGAAACATGAATCTTCACACACACAAACACATATACCTATGGACATGCATTCACTTTAAGACAGTTTACTTAATTTTGATCATTTTGTTATCCAAGAGTACACTGCTCCTGTCTATCACCTAGTTCTGAGTGAGTCATTTATAGCTACAGCCACCTTTTGTCCCCTTTAGGCAGTGTTATTGCCCTAGTTACAAAATCCTGGTGATTCTTTTAAATAAGTCACATTTGTTCTTTATCAAAACTTCTAGAAATCTCAAGCTGTACTTAGTAATTAGAGAATGTATACAAATTGGCATATGTAGATCCATTTGATTGAAAAAACATATAAAAAAATGCTGAATCTCAAACTGAATTTCAGGTATTGTAATATTATTAGGAGATTATAATTTACTTCTTATTTTATTATATTTTGATAAATTAATGTAAATATGTTCTAGCTAGTCACTGACCAACAAGATAGGTACTCTTCACATATGTGTATTTTGAAAGGAAATAATTATATTCCATGTGCTAATTATCCATGTACAATTGGTAATGTTTATATCAGGGTGCATGCTAGAACATAGCCACAGTGAATGATGGGACATTTCTATTGCTGTGGAAAGTACTACTGGAGAGTCATTCTAAATTATCTACAAACAAGAGCAAACATACAACTTTGGTATCAGTAGTCATCTGTGCCACTCTTAAAGTGATCACAATTCTTACAACTTAAAGGAAAAAGGTAACCAAACATTTTCATGTGTAAAAGGTGGATTCACAGCTTCTGGGTTTCTGCTCAAGGGACCCCTGTGTTTGATGTGGGATAAAAAGTCCCAGTATAGAACCAGAGCTTTGACTCCAACAATGCTAAAGTTTATCAGAAGACCAAAGTGTATAATCCAGGTCAGTTTGAGACTTGAGTTTTAACTTGTAGAACTCACCAGTGTTGCAGAATATTTGTTTAACTATGCAAAGATGTGTTGCACTTGTTTAACTATGTAAAAATGTGATGCTGTTTCATCTTGCCTGCCTAAGGCACCTGATTGGTCTAATAAAAAGTTGAATGGCCAATAGCAAGTAGGAGGAATAGGTGTTACTTCTGGGCATGGAGGATAAGTAGGAGAAAGAATTTAGGCTTGAAAGAAGAAAGGAAAAGAGATGACAAAGAGAAACCAGGAGCCAGACAGATGAACATGAACAAAGCAGGAAAGTAAGTCATACAGAATGAAAGAAAGGTAAAAAATCCCAAGGCAAAACATAAAGAAATAAAAGCAGGTTAACTTAAGTTAAAAGAGCTAGTAAGACAAGTCTAAGCTAAAGTGCTCATAATAAAGACTAAGTCTCCATGTCTTTATTTTAGATTTGGTTGACTGGCAGCCCAAAGAAAATTCCAACTGCATACCAACAAAATGGAACTATGATTCCAGTGGTCACAGGACCAGGACACATACTCTGCTGTTGTCAGAATTCACTGCAGGACCAGAGTTTTGACATCTGAGGTTCTAGTGATGACCTAAGTACTAGGGCTCTAACCACAGTCCCCAGATAGTTGACATAGCTCAGCAAATAACAAGGGTTGTGACCCTTTCTGTTACCCTAGTACTCAGTATGTGTTCCTGCCAACTGTCCTGCTGTCACCTCACTGAGACCAAATCATATCAGTGATCTCACCCAGGAATCATCATTAAGACTCACTAATCTCCACATCTGGACATGGCATCTTGCATACCTCCTTCTGGAAGACTCAGCGAAAAAAA
The DNA here is from genome assembly GCA_004025045.1 of Sigmodon hispidus. Taxonomy (NCBI): domain Eukaryota; kingdom Metazoa; phylum Chordata; class Mammalia; order Rodentia; family Cricetidae; genus Sigmodon; species Sigmodon hispidus. The sequence continues at coordinate 3,408 of PVIH01017757.1, read as the reverse complement.
GAATTGGAAATAAGGGATGTTAAAGCTAGAAAGAAAATTTATTGCAGCAGTCATGCCAAATATGACAAAGAAAAACATAAACTATGTACTACTACCAGCCACAGCCCATCATCACTGTCCCAGCTATCCCATATGGAATCCAAAATTAATGGCATAGCTGAAATACCTGAGAAAGAATGTAGAACCATACTTTTAAGAAAACCAGTGGCCATATAGAAAACCCAAACATGTACACAAACCATGGAAATACATTTAAGTCCTTCACAAGACAATCATCAAAGTGAATGAAACAGTGAATTGGAGGAAAAAATTTCAAAATCTGGAGAAAAATTTATAAGGAAGCTAAAACCCTAAGGGAAAAACAAGCAAAGTGCTGGTAGTGGAAAAAGTGGTCAATTGATTAAAAAATCAGAAACATCATCAAGATAAGATTACACATGACAACAAATTCCAAGGTTTTAATATGAAGCCGAGATGATAATAAAAACATTAATAAAACATTTTTATATGTAAAAAAATTATAAACCAATATTTCCAAGAATTTCTGGATATAGTAAAATGGCCAAACTTGAGAACTCTTTGGATAAAAGAAGGGACAGAGAAAACGATAAGAGAAATAGACTACTTAATGAAATCTAGTGGAAAACTTCCTGAACAGAGAGAATGAAGAAAACTCTGAACACAAGTCACTTAACACCCCAACAGACATGACAAAAGAAGAGATTTCATGACACAGCATACTCCAAAGAAAGCCAGAGCATCACTAGAGACTACTCTGAACACCTAAACTCCAAAAAGCTGTAAAACAGAGAAGAAATTGGTGAATTCCTAAATGTACATGACTTAACAAAATTAAATCCAAAAGATATAAAAATTTTAAAACAGACCTACTACAAACAATGAAACTGAAGTTATAATCAATAGTTCTTCATATATAGAAGGTCACACAGATTTACTGCAGAATTCTATCAGATTTTGAAGGACTATGTAATACCATCACTTCTAAATTTGTTCCCCAAAATATAACAAAAAAGTGTCATAAAATACATCCTTCAAAGCCAGTATTATGCCAATACTAAAACCGATTTTAAACTAACCAATTCTTATGTTGAACATAACATGCAAATTTTCTCACCAAAATACTTGCAAAGAGTATTCAGGAATGCATCCAGATCCTACATCACACCAAGTGAGCTTCATCACAGAGGTTCAAGTTTGGCTCAACAAATGCAAAGCACTAAATGTAATCCATAATATAACAAAACTTAAAAACAGAAATCATGTTAAGTTCATTTGACAGAGTTCAGTATGCCTTCATGATTAAATTTCTGGGGCTATTAAAGAACAGAAACTGTACCTCAAAGTGATAAAGTTGTATACAATAAACTATAGCCAACATTATAGTAAAAAAAAAATGAAGGAAAACCAGCATTTTCATTAAAATAAAAAATTAGACACTGTTGTAAAAGGTATCTGGCCTAGACTTTCTGGGCCTGGACCAGAGGTTTGACCAGCAGTCTGACACTTTGACAGACCCACAGAAACGCACACAGCTCCAAAGAAACATACAGATGCTTTTATTAATTTTATGCTGATCAACCTAGGGCTCAGCATATATCTTGCTAACTCCTTCATCTGAACTCAACCCATCTTGTTCAGCCACATGGCTAGGTACCTTTTCTCAGCAGCATTTCCTCTGCATCTCCTGGCAGCTCCAGCAACTCTATAGCATCTGTGTCTGGTGTCTGCATCTGACGTCTGTGTCTGCTCTGAGATGTTCCCTAGTTTTCTTAGCCTAGTAGCCCCAACAACACTTCTTGTCTGCCTTTGGCCAATCAGCTTTTATTAAACTAGTAGGAGGGACAAATATTTATAAGGTACCGTTATCCCACCACAAGACACAGATGTTAATTCTAACCTCTCTGATTCAGTCTAGTATCTGAAGTCTCAACTACAGGAATAAAGCAAAAGATATGAAACAGACTAAAAGGAAAGAAGTGGAGCTGTGTCTGCTTCCAGATGTCATGGCTTTATACAAACACTGTATAGAACCTCCCAGAAAACCTTTAGATTTATAAACACTTAAATAAAATTGTAAGATACAAAACAATATTACATTTATGAAGTATCCTTCATATAACCCAACAATGAACTATGAAGGAAAAGAAGTAGGAGGTTAAGAGTTCATTCATGAGAGCTCAAAACAGGTGCATTGAAATAAATCTATCCAAGTAAACAACAAGACTTAAAGTGAAAACTTGCAGCATTGAAAAGAAAAATCAATTCTCAACAACAGTAAAAATTTGGATGTTCCTAGAGTAACAGAATTGATATTATGAAAATGGTTATATTAACAAAACTAATCTACAGATTCACTGCAACGGTTATGAAAATTCTAATCCCATTTTTCACAAAACCAGAAAAAAAATCCAGGATTTTGTATGAAATTACAAAAGACCACGAGTAGCCAAAGCATTCTACAGAGGAGTAAAACAGTTGAAAGTATTTCTTCCAGTGCCTGAACTCAAACTGTGTTTGGGCATATCCTGCAAATACACTTACATACCCATGCTTATTGTTGTTCCATCCACAATGATAAGAAAATGGAACCAACACAGATGTCCATTAATTGATGAACAAATAATGCAAACATACTACATATACACAATGAATTTTTATTGTGATATAAAGAAACTTAAAATTATAAAATTTTCAGAAAAATAAATATGGAGCATATAATTAATAGTAAGATAGATGAACTAAATTCAAAAGAGAAAATAATACATTCTTTCCTCCCATATGCAGGTTCTAGCCTGTATATATATTTTATATGTATATATTATACAGCAGCCTTACATATGAAATATAATACACATATATCATATATAGATATGTTGTAGGTATGTATTTGTGTGTGTGTACAATTATATATTGTATATTTTATGCTATACTGTATGTTTAATTAATTCTATCATATGTAAGTATAAATGTTATGCATGTAAAGTTGGGTGAAGACTGAAATCCTAGAAAGGAGACCAAAAGAGTATATAAACAAGAACTGATGAGGGTGGGGTGGAAGAAAAGATATCTATGATATGCAAAAGGGAGAGAGTTAGAGGAAGCAGGGAAGCAGGGGGACCATTGGGGAGGAGAATCTACAAACATACTTAGTTCAAAAGTGGCATGGACCGGGACCGGTGCTCTCTGCGGCGTCCCAGCGCACTCTGGAGCAGGAGCAGCTGAACTCTGCACCTGGCCACACACACAGCTCCTGCTGCTGAGGGAATCTGCAAGGATCCCTACTGCGACCCTGAACTGAGTGAACTGAGCAAACCAATTGCAGGGGTCTCTGAGGGGCGGATTCGAACCCTGACCAGAGGTGAGGAGGGTTCGGCAGGCCTCAGAGCC
>PVIH01017756.1:0-40708 GCA_004025045.1 Sigmodon hispidus | reverse complement strand
AAAAAAAAAAAATTCAGAGGGAAAGATGAACACAAAGAAAATATAGGTGTAGCAATCTTATTTGTATGTCTACCCTTGATAAGCCATGCTTATCATTCTTATCCTCTATATAGTTATTGTTAACTCTTCCACATTTTAAATTCTTTTTACTGTGTTTTTTTTTTAATAAATACAAAATAAAGGAAAAAAAAAAAAAAGAATGGATTAACAAACCGTGGTACATCTACACAATGGAGTACTACTCAGCAGTAAGAAAAAAATGATATTCTAAAATTTGCAGACAAATGGATGGACTTGGAGAATATCCTCCTGAGCGAGGTATCACAAACCCAGAAAGATAAGCATGGGTTGTACTCACTCATTAGTGGACTCTAAACAAACAAACAAACAAGAAAAAAGCAAAGCATGTCCAAACTGCAAATCACAACCACTGAACAGCTTGGGTCAGAAACACCCTGGACTGACTCCTCGGATCCCACTCCCCCTAGAGGAACACCTGACTCACTCTTGAGGGAGGGGGGAGAAAAGTGGATCTGACAGGAGTGGAGACTGAACTAAGCAATATTGGGTCAGTGGGACCATAGGACTGTCTGCTTGCTGCCCAGGGAGGGGATTGGGAGTTGTGGAGAAGAAAGAATGACCTGATGTGGTGGGAAGGGGAAGGGACCTTGAATAAAGATATACAAGGATAAAAAAAAAAAAAAAAAAAAACCAAAAGAGAAAAAAATTCTCTCTGAAATTATTAATGGCGTGATTTCAAGACTGTTATCTTAATTTTAAAACAGTCCTTTGAAGTTTGGGGACATCATTATTTACTTTGGGTTTTTTTTTTTTTCAGAAAATGAGGCCCAAATAAATTAAACAATTTGCCTGGAGGTTACTCTGTGACTATACAGTGCTGATACCAGTATTGGCACTATGATGTTGCATATTGCTTCATAAAGGCTTAATGTCAGGTCCCCAGAAGGGGAGCTAGATTGCTAATGGATTCATCCTCTCCCTTGTCATTTTGTGAATGAAAACAATGACAATTTTATTCGCAACCTAATGGTCTAATTTTTTTGAGAGCTGAATTTAAATGATTCCATCAATCACCTAGCCAGATAATGTATAAACTTAGAAAACAAAATTAAAGCAGTTAAGCCTGTATTTTATTTCTTTCATTTTTTTTCCCCACAGAACCAGCCTAGAGTAGATTCACGAAAACCTGTCTGTTGTTTGTGAAATGTAGTGTTTAACTTGGTCTTTCATGAAGCAAGTGTTCATGTCAAAACCAAGTTCTGCAGATGGATTGTGTAGAAACGAAATGTCAAGTTTCTTATTCACACATCTAATTTCTTTTTGACCTCAGAGAATTCCCCAAATCGGATGAAATGACTAGGTGGGAGATGAGAAACGTCAGCTGCTATCAGGCAGTTTTCTTTTTCTTTATGCATTTTTTAATGCTATCTTTTTGGCAATTTATAAATGGTGGTCTCAGGGATATCCATCTGTCATGCTTAATTAGTGACTATAAATGGGTCTTCAGCAAATATTTCATTAAAGCTAGATTTCAAGTAATAGAAAAATATTATACCCAAGCTCTAATGGCAAGTGCTTTACAAAAATATTATAGAGAAATAGGGGGAAATGAATAATATGCTATATTATTCCAATTTTAATTAGACTCATCGAATGTTAAAATGGGAAGAGAGATCAGAGAGAAAGCAGCTGGGAGGTAGAGAATAAAATATCCATTTAAATAAATATGCTTCATTTAATACCCACAATATCAGTAGAAAGTTGGAATAATTATAATTTTACATATAAGAAAGTTGATGTGAGGGGAGACTTTATAATTTGCCCAACATCACAGATGGGTAATGGAAGGGCAGAATTCCAACCTCAGCTCTTCTGGTTTGCCCAAACTCATACCCATGGTTCAGTTACATTAATAAAATAACAGACATGTAGCTGCTCTTGCCAAAAAGCATTGATTCTTCACCTGGTACCACTAGAGAGGAATCTGCTTTCCTCTGTCCTTTTGTGTGTGTGTGTGTGTGTGTGTGTGTGTGTGTGTGTGTGTGTGTGCGTGTAGCAGTTTACTTAACTTTTGTATCCTGTATTTGGGCTGAGACTCACTCATGGAGCATCTGCTTCCCTAACTTATCTCATTCTGTTTCAAGGCTGAAGGCTCAGAGATGGACAAGTCATTGCCCTAAACCTGTACTCACTTTGGATTTGGAGATCCCAGAGTCTGGAGGATTTACCATCCCATATAAAGGTATAGAATGCAATGGTAATCATCTTGTAGGGACCAGAGTGGTCTTCTCATATGACCATAGCTATGACAACACTTTATAAGGTAATAGCTGAATCAATGATGGTTGGGACAATACTTTATCCAAGACTTAGCAACTGTGCATGTCTCTTGCCTGCTGTCTAAATTCTTCCTCCATCTTAATCCAAACCTCAAACCAAAGATAAAGTCAAGCTCTCTGGGCCCCCTTTGTTCCCCTCTTCTTTGTCTCCTGACCACCATTACTTATCTCTCTAATTGGAACTGAGGGTGCAGCCTAGCTTAGGGCTTTCAGAGCTGGGCTCCTGCCCTTATAAACTAGTCTGTTTATAGGACCAATATTATCTTTATCTCATAGACCAGCACTATTCACACCTAGGCTGATGCCCTTAAACAAGTATGGCCCTAGACGCTAAGAATGAGGCTTGAGGCCTCAAATGCTTTTTGTCTTTTCTTCTAATAATTCTTCCATGTTCTCTGCAGCATCCCATATGTGAACATTTGCTAATGTTTAACCCATTGAACCTGCATGTGAGAGGGAGAGCTAAGGGTATCTCTTTCTGTCCTCAATTTTCATTCTGATGAACTTAAGCTTAAATAATACTGTGATTTTTGTAGCCTTGTATTATCAGTGTTCAAACCATAGTGTCCAGTAACTGTTGCACATGTCACACATCTGAATGGCTCTCATTGGCTGTGAGAAATAGATGTTTCCTCACAAATACTGTGCATCACTTGTACATTTCTCTATAAAAATTAAGTCTTAGAGAATTTTAAAGACATGTGCAAAGCATGACATTTAGATAATGTTCTAGAATCTATCTTCTAACCTCAAAAAGAGAACATTACTTCCCCAGGTCAGGTTATTGTAACCTGCTACCTCCCCTTTTCCCCCAGAAAAAAATTAGACTAACAAATAATATCATGTCTGCTGAATAGTTAACATTAAGAAAGATAGAAAGTGGCTCTTCTGGTCCCTTACAGGAAAAAGCAAATGATATTCAGGAAGGAAAATACCAAATGTGCCTCAAATTTTGGAGACGTCGAAGCAATATTTTTAGAGGTCTGAGAAGAGAGAATGGAGAGTAACCCAAGAATTCATATCTAGCTAAGTTATTTATGAATAAAGACAGAAGGAAGCTATTCTCAAACATTTGATATGTAATTAGTGAAGAAATCAAGCCAATTATGAGAATCAAAATAATGAGCCTTGGCTGGCATTTGAAGCCACAGCGAGAAAGAATTAGCAAAGTGGGAGAATGGGGGCGGGGGTGGGGCTCAGAGCAAAATCGAAATGATATACCTGAATGTAGGAAGAATCAGTACCTGAGAAGGTGCAGGGTAAAGAGCTGTGAACCGGGGAGGATGTCTTCTAGCACTATCAATCCAAGGGACAGTGTATTTGCATTTTGTGCAGTCACAGAAACATCATCAAGGGGACTGAACAGGATGGATCTGATCAAGGGACCAGAAAGGGAAATCTGTAAAACATAGCACATGGAAATGCAAGGCCCATCTAAAAAGGAGAGGAAACTGTGACAATTGGTGGCCTTCTGCTCCTATCTGCATAAAAATTGATGCATATTAATGTGTATACACTTTGCCAGTTTTGCCTGCTGATGATTTCATGTGGATAGACTATAAAGGGACGGACCGGGACTTCTTGCTTCTGGCATTGTTGAGTAAAGAAATCACTTTTATAACCAGCAAACATACCATATAATTAAACATTAAACAAATGGATCGAGAATAAGGACTATTTAAAACTTTAGCAAAGTATTATTTAGAAAATAGTATTGGTATATATGAATTATGAAGGGGCTAAATTTATTCTTCTGTTATCTTAAGTGTTTGAAGAAAAGGTTTTTATAATATGTAAGACATTCTCAACTGTCCTGTGAGCATTTGTGGAAGAATTTTAGGCCAGAAATACTGTGACAGCAACGTGATACTAATTTTTAAAATAAAATCACTCTATTTTAATTAACTCACAAATGAAAACATCACACAGTTAATTTAAGAAAGCTCTTCCAATGCTTGTCCATTTCCAAGCTCTGTATAACCCTGTGGACATATGTCCATGTAGAATAGCCATCTGATGCCAGCGAGTTCTGCCTATGAAGGAGAATTAATTTTTACAAAGAGAATTTTACTTGTGACATACTGTTTTTCTCCAAGATGGTGAGCTGAAAACAGTTTAATAGCTATTCTTTCTTAGTTTTACTGCTACAATAGTGATTAATTTACAGATTGTTAGTAAACAGTGTAGTTGTCCAATCTCCAGACATCTGTGTGTCTGGCATGCCTGTTGCAGTGTGTGCGCATGTATGTGTTTGCGATGAAATGTAGCATAAACAATTCTTCTTGTTCTATGTCCTCCTCAGGCTCTTGAGCCTGAGTAGAGCCAAGGGTACAGATATCAGAACTTATTCATTGGAGAACTATGTCCAAACCACTTGCTTGTTGTCCAGCCATTACCTCTTAGGTATTCATGGAAACCACCTTACCTATGACTATGTGACTGTACCAGGCACAGGAAGTACAGCCCAATACAGAGGAGTGACAGGTGGACAGACTGTGTGAGAGAAAGCAAAATGCAGTACAACCTCAGTGGGTTATCATCGGCTGGGCCTCAGCCTCCAACCTTTCTTCAGAGATTCTCGCTCCTCATGTTCCTGTTTCTATCCTTTTCTCCTCAGCCAAAGCCACAGCCACCTGCCCCAGTCTCAGCCTTCCCTCACATTCAGACCTGGAGCCAGTTCTCATTAACACAGACAGGCTGCACCACTTCCTGTCCGCTAAGGGAGAGCTGTGCAACGTCTCCCACAGGCTCGTGTGTTTGAATATTTGAGCCCCAGCTGGTGATGCTATCTGGGGAAACTGCAGCAGCTTTTGGAGGTGAAGCCTAGGAGAGGGAAGTGGGAGTATGTGGTGTCTCATCACCCTCCCCTGCAGGTGATCATCAGAGAGTGTCTGAGGTGTGTATTCTCCTGGGAGCAGGCCTTGAGGTTTGTATTGGACCACCCTCATCTCATCTCTGTTTCCTGATCTCCCAGGATGTGAGCAGTCAGTGTCATGCTCCAACCATTATGGCCAAGAACCACTTCCCACCACTTTGCCTTCCCTCAAACCGTGAGCCCAATAAACCATTCTTTCTTACATTGTTTCTTGTCAAGTGTTTGGTCACAGCAATGAGAAAACTCACTATGACATCGTCCAAAGCTTTGCTTAGAGCGAGGAATCCCACATACCACTGTTTACCTGGGTTATCTCCAAGTGACGCTGTAGGCTGCCCCTTCACTGTTAGCCTCCACTCCTGCACTATGCTATCTCATCTGTGAACCAGAGCTCAAGCTCAGAGTCTATTCCACATCACAAATGGTTCATGAGTGATCTCCCATAGGGCCAAAGCTGTTGAAGAGTGCTGATAAAGGACACATGCTGACGAAAAAGAGTAGGTGGGGAGCCATAGGCCTTGTGGCTTCTTGAACCACTTCTAATTTAAGGTGGATTGCTGCTGAGCCCATTCAATTTTATGAGCTGTTGAGTCTGAGGACACCCAGGTCATGATGAGCAAATCTGACCATGTGGCCATTTGTCGCACTATGGGCTGCCTCCTCCACAAAGCCCTGGGCAAGACTGCAAGCACACGTCTGCTCAAGTTAGTGCAGCTATTTCTGATCCTCTTCCCTGATAGGGACAGAAAAGAATTCGGTTGCCAGATCAATCGCTGTGCAGCCTGTATCTGAGTTTGTGCTAATTTGCGCTACCATAGATAACGTATCTAGCACGGCAGCTGCAATCAAGGCTCCTGCTTCTCAGCTTTTCACCAGTATAGGTTCATCCTCCAGGATCCATCTGCTTCCTGATAGAGGCCAGATTTGTGAATTACATGAAGTGATGATGGTATGACTAACACCACATCCTTTAGGTCTAGAAGTAGCACCAATTCCTGCCATTCTGCCTGAGATGTGATATTTTTAATTCTTTATCTTGTGCTTAGAGGGTGGGACAATTTCACAGGCTTCTATTTGGCTTTTTCCCATTTGCTAGATCTTGACAATATTAATTATACCAACTACTGTGTATGATTATACCTACAGCTCGCACATGAGTATGTGTGTGTGTGTGCGTGTGTGCATGTGTGTATTGGGGATTGAATTAGTTGTGTTTTTCATTGCTGTAACAAAATTCCTGACACAGACACCTCACGGGTTTTCTTCAGCTTACACTTAAGAGTATAGTCCATCGGGCTGGAGAGATGGCTCAGTGGTTAAGAGCACTGACTGTTCTTCCGGAGGACCTGAGTTCGATTCCCAGCATCCACATGGCAGCTAACAACTGTCTGTAATTCCAAGATCTGACACCCTTACATAGTTACACATACACGCAAAACTTCAAGTCACATAAAATAAAAATAAATATTAAAAAAAAAGAGTATAGTCCATCATGGTGAGGAAGACTTGGTGGTAGAGACCTGAAGTGACTGGTCCCACTGCATCTATAGTCAGGATGCAAATGGTCAAGGATGCCCATGCTTATCTAGATTTCTTCCTTTTATCCAGGTCAGGACTCCATACTAGGGTGGATCACTCTATCTCAGTTAACTCAATCCATAGACCTCCCCTCACAGGTGTACCCAAAGGTTTGTTTCCATGGTGATTCTAGTTCTATCAGGCTGACAATTGAGATGAACTATCATGACTAAAGAATGAATGATAAATGTCATAAACTTCACAGACCGTGGGCTAGGACTATGGCTCTTTTTCTTCATGCTAGCAGAGTAACATAATGCCACATTATGTTAACAAAGACTCCATGCCTAAGAGTTCTTCAAATCCTTTCTTTACTGTACAGTTGCTAAAGTAAATGGCTGCCACTTTGGGATTAAAATATTATGATAAAATATAATGTATACATATATATGGTTTTATGTGCATATTGTATACACACATATTTTTCATGCCTAATTCTTGGCTTAGAGCTATGAAAATGCCCCTGATTCCCTGAGTGGAAGGATGAGCTCTGCTTTTGATAATCATTTTCAGCCATGCCTGGGTTTGTTAATGAGGTAACTCTTGGCATGCCCAATGATAGTTTCATATAGTCAGAAGTTTATGTGTTCCGCCCATCTACTCCTGCAGGCATTTAGTCCCAAATATTAATTATAAAGTGCTTAGTCTATGGCTCAGGCTTATTACTTGCTAACTCTTACTCTTAAACTAACCCATGATTCTTATCCATGTTTAGCCATGTGTCCTGGTACCTTTTCTCAGTGCAGCATTCTCATCTTCATTCCTCCGAGTCTGCTGGCATTTCCTTCTGTTCTTCTTTTTCCTAGTTCTCTTAGACTGATAGCTACATCTATATATACTTCCTGTCTGCCTTCTGGCCAATCAGCGTTTTATTAAACCAACACAAGCAACAACTATTTACAATGTACAAGAGCATAGTCCCACAGCAGTTTCAGGTCAAGCTAAGGTTGTCAGAGATCTCAACCATGTATGTGATTAGAGGATTGGAACTTTCGTCTTAACTGCAGGGAGGAGAGAGGAGTCAAAGTCTGAGTTCAGTTATCAGTGGAGAATGACTAATCAACCTTGTGTCTGTGTAATAAACTCTCCATAGATACACTAAGACACAGAGTATAGAGGTCATGTGTTCATTGTTACACATCTTGGCCCCATGTTGCTATTCCATTGGCTATTCCCAAGTTGTGTTCTTTAAAATTAACGGGTAATAACTGAGTTGTCTTCTTGAGTTCTATTACATCAAGTTGTTTACCCTAAGAAAAGGGTTATGGGAACTCCCAATTGATAGCTGGTTGATGAGAAGGCTAGGAGATCCTGGGCCTAGGAGATAAAGTGCACCCACCTTATGGTCCCGAGACTTCAATAACTGGTTTGAGAGTTGTGTCAGATAGTCAGAACTAAATAAAATGGAAGGACATCTAACTGTGAGAAGACCTCACACGTAGAATGAGATTTCTGACCAGCCTAGTCCCATGGTTCAGACCTGCCCACCTCTGCTTATCTGGACCAGCAATTCCCAAAGTCCCAAAGAAACACATAGACACTTATATAATTACATGTTGTTTGGCCTATGTCTCAGGTATATTGCTAGCTAGCTCTTTCATCCTAATTAAACCTAAATTTTCTTTAATCTGTCCTGCCACATGGCCAGTGGCTTACCTATTTCATTACATCTTGTTTCTTGGGCAGTTGGATCATATCTCTTGTGTCTCTGCCCTCTTTCTCCTACCTATGCTCCGATTTCCCTGCCTACACCTACAGTGCCTCCCATGGCCAAAACAGTCCCTTTATTTCACAGCATACAGAAAGACATTCCTACCTCATTCACAGACTTGGGGTCAGAAGAGTTGTGAGTGAAGAGAGTTGTGAAAGGTGTCATGGCATGTACTTGAATAGCACCATAGGGCTTTCTTCTCCTTTGAGCCAGTAGATCCGGGTCTTAAACCTGAATCATATGGGGACGCTGGGTAGAGAAGCCTGCTCTTCTCCTGAGATAACTTCATTTATTTGATTCTTATCTCTTCAAGGTGCTACTTCATCTAACCTTGACTTCTTTCCATTTTGATTATGCATATGACCAATACTGTTTTTGTTTTATCTTTTACTCATCTGGAATGAAACACACAGTTAACTACTTACTTCCATGCCCTCTGCAGTTGAAGCTGCAGACCCAGCTTTATCATTCAATGTAATTGAATCCATCCAGGCTTGATATTTTGTGGTCTGATCATTCCCAACTTTGTGAGGTTAGTGTTGTAATAGCATCTCCACTGTCCATTCTGGGATGTAGAGGACAGCCATCATTGGGCCATGACACTGGTCATCATCTCCCTAGCACAGTCCTCACTGCTTTGGTGCCATGGACTTCAGTCCTCAAGCCTGTTCAGGTCATGTAGTATATCTGCTTTACTCTGGCTCTCTTCTTCTAGTCTCGTTCCTTTATGTTACCATCTGCCATGGTTATTCTAGCTCTTTGTATGGATCAGCATCTTCACCATTTTCTAGGTGTTATCCCAGGAGGATATTCACATCATGCCCCAGATCCTTGCCAGAGTGTTAAATCTTATATCCTGGAAAAGAGCTCCTAAATCTGTAAGCTCTTCCTTGTCATATAGTATGCTTAGCTTTGACTTCTTAGATCAGACATCCTCAGAATCAGTCCCATGGTACACTCTCAGCTTGTTAATTCCATGCTGATGATGTCTTGCTGTGCCTCTGTGAAAGGCTTCCTGTCCTCCTTAGCAGGTACATCATGTCTAATGATGTTGTATATATACATTTATTTGCCTAGTGACCTAGAGAGATTGGGCCTGGCTGGAGACAAACACATTTTGGAGAATGGTCTCTTCCTCACAAAGTAGGACGGTTGGATGGTTTTAAAATGGAGTACCTCTGAATGCTTAAAGGGTTGAGAAGACCTGACATGCTCTGAGAAAGGAACTATCATCTAAGAGAGGTAGCTTTATGAACAAGGACCACAGAGCTGTGGAAGCTGACAGCCAACACATTCTGTTGTCAGCGTGTACCACCAGGGGCAACATATTTCAGGTGAAGTGTCTCATGTTGGCACAGGGGGGTCTGTCCATCTTGGCTGTTAACAAAGACAATTGCTGTTTCCTGGGGTTCGGTCTGCACTGAGGACTATTCCGAGTATTAGATATGTCATTTCATCCAATCTTCTCTAGAAACCTACAGGGACAGGTACTGTGATTTTCTCAAATTTAAAAGCAAAAAAAAAAAAAAAAAGAACCAGGTCTGGAGAGTTAAACTTTTCTGGGGGTGACAGGTGGTAAGCAGACATAGGAACTGGGACTTTAAGGTGCATCCTGGAGTCCACAGACATAGCCTTTCTCAGTTTCTCAGCTGAAGTCACATGCAGTGCAATGCCCTTCAGCCCAGCCAGGGAGAGTCAGGGCATCTCTGGCTGCCTTTTCTATTATTTTTCTTGACTATTCTTACCATACTGGGTGTTTCTCTTTGCTTTACTTTGTCACAGCACTGGGGATTGGATGCTGGCTTTGCTCAGACCACACAAGAGCTCCATGATTTGATTCCAGGTGCTCTTCACTCGTATTTGACAAGCTCTATTGGTGATACTGCTCTTGGGTCAGAAGAGGTACTCCCTCCTTCTGGGAGGTGCTCCCTTCTTCAGCAAGGCACCATGGATAATTGGGATGCTGCTTGCCTAGCAGGTCATCTTTCATTAGAGTACAAGCCAGGTAAGCTACACAGGGTGTTAGGGGTCTGTCTCAGCATCTCCTCCTCTTGGAGCAGTGGCTGACAGGCTTTTATGTCTGTTTCTAGTCCATATTTGTGCCCTGAGTCTTGCAGTTGTTTAATCTATTGGCCACTAGATATTTCCAGTTGTAATTTCCACAGACTCCTATTATAAAATTGTTCTCTTATGAAGCAATTCTCTTCTGTCTTCACAAAAATCTGTCACTTCCTTTGTATTTTCTAACTCAGTCATTGGTACCATCATCTCTTCTCTGCACATGGGAAAATGTGAATGTAATTACTTGGGAGTTCTGGGCTCTATAGTGATGTGTAAGGTCAACCTTTGAATCCAGTTCCGTATGCACCCAGCAATAACCAGCAAACAAGCATGTGAATGAGTCTAAGTTTCCTATTGTGAAAAAGACAGAGAGGAGGATGTGACAAAAATAGAAGGATAGATTTGTTTGTGTTTTTATTTATTTATTTTTTAAGTTTCCTTCTGAGACAGGTTCTCTGTGTAGCCAGGCTAGGTTAAAATGTGATGTCCTCCTGCCTCAGCCTCTTCAGGGCTGTTTCACTAGTATCTGTCATTACTGTTAATTTTTACAGAAGGAAGAGTTTATTTTAGCCTGTAGCTCTAGGAGATAAAGTTTGACATGGTCCAAAGTCAGTAGCAGGAGGCAGATGGTCATACTGGATCCATAGAAAGCAGAGAGCCTTGACTTTTCATAGGATGTCATTAGCTGGGTCTCTGGAGGTGCCTTCTTAGTGAGGCACAGAGTGAACATGAGTCTGGCTGTTTTAAGTTCAATGGTTCAACTTCAACACTTCACTCCCCTTTGCTTTTGTTTCCCAGACAGCTCAGGAATGGACCTCCTTCCTGTACTTAGGTCATTACACTTTCTCACCTTGGTTGCTTTACATATCCTCAACACTATTGTGGCTAACGCACAGGTGTTCTCTATCCAGCCTGCATAAACCCATATATCCTCCCCTTCTTAAGATCCTACAGGCCCTTCTGTCTTTTTTCAAGATAAACTTGAAACACCTGACAGCAGTGTATTTGCTCTCCTAGCTTGGCTCTTGCCCATCTGGACAGATTCTTCTCGCAACTACTTAAGTACATGCTGCCCCTCAGCCATGTTGAATCACTCTGTCCTTGTTAGCTACATCCTTCACATTCCTCATTCTGTTCATGGTGGTGTCTTTCCTGGAATGTGGCTCCACATCCCCTGGGGGACATCAGTATGCAAGTTTTGGGGCATGTGACTTTCCCTCAGTGTTTTCCTTGGAGATTTAGCTATTGCCTGTTGATCAGTGACTCCCAGCTGTGATAGATTGAGTGGGAAGATGTGAATAGTTGCTCCCTGCTGGGTGACATTGTTCAGGTGGTTTAGGAAGTGTGGCCTTACTGAAGGAAGTATATCAATGGGGTTCAGCTTGGGGAGTTCAAGGACAAAGTCATTTTCAGTTTTATTTCTGTTTCCTGCTTGAGGTTCAGGATGTGAGCTCTCAGGTTGCTGTCCCAGCCACCATGCATGGTACCTCTACTCTGCCATCATGGACCCAACCCTTTGGAGTCACAAGCCCCAGTGAACTCTTCTACGAGTTGTGCTGGATATGATGCTTTATCACAGCCATGGAGAAGTAGTAGGTACCAAGGAGTACTGCCATGACAGTGCCCGCCATGGTGTTGGGGAGGGATATGGAAGACTTTGGGACCTTGCACTGGGAAGGAAGTTGGATGTTGTAAGCAGAACAGTCTTCCTCTTCACACATCCTCCTAGTTTTGTGACACTCATTGTCTTTTTTGTCAGAAGTCATATCAAAGAGATAAGTCCTATTTATTGGGGCCCCTCTTAGCAGAGTTTGATTGGATGAGCTCCTTTCTTTCACCCAGACAGTGGTACTTATTGAAAGAATAAGTTTAGTTCATGTAAATCCTCACATTCTTCACCTTCTTAGCCATAATTTGAAACTCAGAGATAAAATCAGGTCTCTCCCGGTGGCCTGGCATGCTTGGGGGACATTTTCCTTGCATTCAGTATCTACTAATTTCTCTCATATCTCATGTATTTACATGTCAGTCATTCTTAGCACAGAAACTAAATGTATATTGGTCAGATCACACTTCACAACTTTTCAAACTCTTTTTGTTTAAACTCTATGAGTGTTAGAGTCCATGTGACACTGACTAGGGGGCCAGACTGTATCTCACATGATGGCCAAGGATGGCAGAACACCTATACAGGAGGTATCAGTCACTAGCAACTGATTATATAAAAGATTATTATTTATTAAGGGGTTTATATGAAACACTGATATAAAAGATTAAACTGTAGAGCAATTTCCAGAAAGTTGCACTGGTCCACACTATAACAGTGGTGTGGATCTGGTTCTCTTCCAAGAGTCGAGGGAGCAAACAGGAAAAGAGATGGCATGCCTTGGTCTTAGACTGGTCTGGCCATGCCCTATACGTGGGTCCTCTAGACCTAAAGGCCATACCTTTAAGTCAAGGTGAATAATGCCTGATTCCACTACCTACCTAGTCCAAGGCCTGGATCACACCAAGTCCTCAGTAAGCAGTGGCTTAAAATGATATTTGAGATTATCTATTTAAACTTTTTTAGATTTTTTTGTTCTATTTTCTTTTTTATTTTTCTTTTTATTTTTTTAATCTTTTTTATTATGAATAAAGTCACATTTTTTATCCATGTATTCCCTTGTTCAAGGTCCCTTCCCCCTCCCACCCCCTCCAGTCATTCTCTCTTCTCCACAACTCCCCATCTCCTCCCCAGCAAGGGCAGGAGGTCCTGAGATTATTTATTTTTATGTGCTGGAGTGTACACACACACACACACACACACACACACACACACACACGCACACACACACACACATGCACGCACGCACGCACGCACACATTTACACAACACAAGCACATGCTGTGCTCATTGTTAGGATTTTGTGCGGATTTGGTATGGTTCACATTTGCCTGGTTATCCAGCAGCAGATCTCTATGGATGAACACGGGAACATGACAGAAGGCAGTGGCAGAGAGTAGGAGCTGCCGAACACTGTCTCTATGTAGAAAAAAAGAGCTTTCTTGTCAGATGGGTATAGTTATGATTAACAGAAAGAGTATGATACCAGAAATTGTGATAGCAGAGATGGAGGAAGGAGAGAGAGAGGAAGAGAGAGGGGAAGAGAGAGGGAGAAAGGGAAAGAGGGGGAAAGGGTGCTCCCAAGAGAAGACAAAGGGAGGAGAGAGGGACTCAGAAGCAGGAATCCTGCTTTAAATGGGGCTTGATGTCAGCGCTCAGAAGAGGGCGTGGCTTTAGAGGCTGACACCCATGAGGTCCAGAAGAGAGCACCATAACCTCTGAAACTGGAATTACAGACAGTTGTGGGCTAGTCTTCTGCAGGAGCAGTGAGTGATGTTAATCACTCAGACACTTCTCCAGCTGCTTTAAAAAGTATTTACAGAAAGACATCCTTGGCTCTGTGCTGGTGTCTCATAGGTCTTCTCTCCATGAAGTCTGAGTATTCTGCAGCCTCATCAGGTCAGGCACACTGCCATGTCTGTGATACAATGACGATAACAAAAATGATACTTCTTCATTTACTGGGCACTTTATGCCACCTGTTAAGTATGTTTATATCTACTATTAATTTTTGGTTTTATAAAAATGCATGTTGCTATTGTATTTTATATTATGAGGAGGATAGAGGATTAGAGACGATGGCCTTTAAATTTTATTTTTATTATTTATTTGTGTGTGTATATGGATATGTGTGTGTGCATGTGTAAGAATGTTCTCACCTGTGCATACAGTTCTTAAGGAGTGAACACTGGATGTTTTCCTCTATGGTTCTCCACTTTAGTTTTTGAGACATAGTCTTTCACTGTTTCTGGAGCTCACCATTCCAACTAGGGTGGCTGGTGAGTGAGCCTCTAGGATACACCCGTCTCTGCCTCTGTAGTTAAGGGATTCTGGCTGCACACCATCATGCTCAGGTTTTTTTTTTTTTATTTATTCTCGGTGGGTGCTGGGAATCTGAACTCACATCTTCATTCATGCTTGTACAGCAAACACTACCCACTGAGTCATGTCCCCAGCATCTCAGGGGACTTTCTAAACATGTCACACTCAACATCCCACGTCTGTAGCCTGTTCCTTGCAGACAGCAAAGGAGAACTCACCTCATGACTAAATATGTATCTTGCTTCTTTGATTTCAGTAGGGTACAGGCTTACAAGACTTTCCCTCATAAAATATTACTTCTTTATATTATTTTCTCCTTGCTTTAATTTCTTTAGATTTGTTGAACTTGTCAATTACCACTTTTTATAGCTTTGTGATTTATCTGATTGTAAGGAGTAGTTATTCACTGAAAAAATATAGTAGCCTAAGGCTGGGAATAAAACATCCAACTATCATCTTCCAGGATATTCTTAATATTTGATTTTTATTCCTCTTTATACCTTGGGAATATTTTTTATTATCTAGGTCCTGGGTAATTTTTCTAGGAACCCATCATTTGAGCAATATAAGACAACATAGAAAATATTCCTTAAGTTTTCTCACCTTAATTTGCATAGTTGCTAGTGCATTTTCATTTTAACACATAACTATCCAATACTTCCACAAGAGGTTAAGTGGAATTCTTACTGTAAATGAGAATACTCTAATTTCCTTTAGACCTGGAGGGTCTGTGGAACTCTTGTTTTTCTCAGAGGATCTATCTATCTGTTCAATCTTCTATATGTCTATTCTGTTTATTTCTATCTGTTGTCTGTCTACCCATTTATTTATATATTATCTTTCTATCTTATGTCTATTTATCTATCAGATGATATCTATCTACCATTTTTCTACACTATTATAACTGACCTTTTTAAGTAATTAAGGAAAAGTAGATTAATATAAGAGTCTGGTTAGGACCTTTAATTGCTAGTGTTTGAAATGAGCTCCTGTTGTCAGTAGAAGGCAGTTTGGAAGTTTGTGTTGCAAACCTTAGTCTTCAATGCTTTCATGGAAACCAGCCTCCCCACGTCTAGAACAAGGAAATAATGAAAGACATGGACGAAAACAACGAGCACACTTACCATGAAACTAGGGAACAAAATGAGAACATGCCGATTAAGGTGGGGGTATGGGTAACTGGAATTGATACATAATAAAATATTGGGCTGTCTCTGAACGCTCTGTAGTGTGATAAAATAAGAGTGTTATATCTGAGAAACCCACAAAATTGTAGATTTAGATTGTTAACCACTGCAATGAAGTAGTAACAAAGGAAGTAAAACAAAGGAAGTAAATCTGCCTGCTTAAAATCAAATAGAAATTATTCATCACTATTGCCCTGATTTTTACCTAGTATATTTCTACTTTTTAATACTGGCATTTCATTTGAACCCCCATATAAAATAATATTTAAAAAAATAAGTTACTGAAGCAGAACATGCTTTCCAGTTGTCTCTACTTACAAATTGCTTCGTATCAGTTGGGTAATGGGGATGAATGCTTTTAATCCCAGCACTCAGGAGACAGAAGAAGGGGATCTCTGTGAGTTCAAGGACAGCCTGGTCTACAGAGTGAGATCTAGGACAGCCAGGGCTATTACACAGAGAAACTCTGTCCCCACAAACAAACAAAAACCTCCAAACAAAAAAAAAATTAGTTTGTATTTTAGAGATTTTGTTTCTTGCATATCTTTATTTGAAATGAAAGACTCAAGGCATTTGCCACCAGGAAGCCATGTCACCCAGTACTCAGAATCCATGCTTCCCTTGGCTATTACAGTGCATCTCAGTTTAAATGTTACTGTCTTCAAGACTGGGGTTCGATGCTAAGGAGCTCTACATTTTCTCTCCTTGCCAAGGAGAAGGGTTGGACCATGCGCTAACCTGGAGCCTGCCAACTATCAGCTGCAAATCAAAGCAGTTGGCTGGAGTTGACCAGAAATAAATGAGGGCACATCCCCCAGAGATAAGAAAGTGACAAGTTGATTCCTTTTGCACTCATCTTCCTACCTCTTGGTTCTTGATCAATAAAAGTGTGTCTTAGGTGACCTATGGATTCCTAAGATGGCAAGACTTGAATAAAGTTTTACTTCTGTCTTAGTTGGGGTTTCTATTGCTGTGACATGACACCATGACCACAGCAACTCCTATAAAGGAAAAACATTTAATTGGGGTGGCTAACATTTTCAGAGATGTAGTTCATTATCATCATGGTGAGGACCATGGTGGTATGCAGACAGACATGGTGCTGACTACATCTTGATTAGACGGCAACAGAAAATGAACTGTGACCCTGGCAGTATCTTGATCACAGGAATCTTCAAAGCCTGGCCCCACAGTGACACACTTTCTCCAACAAGGCCACACCTACTCCAAGAGCCACAGCATTTCCTATGAGCTTATGGTGGCCAATTACATTCAAACAATCACAATTAGTGTCTGGTTTGCATCAAGATACACTTTACTATAGAAATATTCAAGAGAAATTAATTAATAATCAGGATGAATTGTGATATGAGGGGTTGCTATCACAGGACACCTAATAAAACCTTCAGTTCTTGAGACTCCCGGCTGACCTGTAGTATGAAAATACTGGATAGTGTGGTGGGGCAGACAGGAGGATGCCAGTTATTTCTCTTTATTACTTGGGATTTTATATCAGTAGTAATCCTTCATTCACTAGTATTCTTTGCTCATTCTCCAAGTCCAGATGATAATGATAAAACAATACAGCACACTAAACTTCTTACAAAGCACTATTATATATGAAGCATCTCATTTGGGAAAGTCAGCATGGTGAAATTGGAGGAATCTAGTACTTAATTCTAACACATCCAGACTTAAATCTACTTGAGCCATGTATCATTTGTGAAAGCAATCTGTGCATTTAGAGACCATTCAGCTTTGCAAATTTCACACAAAGATTATCAATTGTGTATGAAACTACCTGACCTATTTGTGTTTTTCTTCACGATTCAAAAGGATTTGTGTTTGTTCAGCCCCAATAATCAAAGAAATGTGAGTAATATCAATATACTAGAGAAGGAACCAAGTCAAACGTAGTTTCTTTTCCCATGGTATAGGTAGAATGGGTGGTTTAGCTAAGTATTAACCAATAGTAACCAATAAGTTAAAAGGTGCCAGTGTAATGAAAACTATAAAACATAGTTTTCTGACCCTAGCCAAGTAGGGAATTGTGTTTAAAGTGAGATCTGAGGGAGATACACTAGTTTCCCAGGAAATAGGTTGAGAAAGGACATTTTAGAAGAAAGTGATGAGATATATAAGTAGAATGAAATGTCTACTTGACATTGGCCAGTCAGTGGATTGACAGAAAGCAAGAAACAAATATGTATGTCCTTGAGTTGTTTTTGGTCATGATATTTTTAATCATAGCAACAGAAAAGTAATTAATGTAGCTGGCAAGGGCCAGACTATGGAGGGACTATTGAATGATTTACCAAGCTTATATTAATCCTAAGAACAATGTGGATGCATTGAGGATTTTAAATGTTGGGAAACAGGATCACATTCAGTACTGAGGAAATTGAGTAAAACTGTAAACACCAGATTTGAAGAGTAGTCCAGAGAAGATGTGATTAGATGAAGTCCTTTGCTGCTAGCAATTGAGGAGTGAGAACATGTTGATTTAGAGAAGTATAGAAAGATTTAAGGGAAAATAGAATATGATTATAGAATAGAATATGATTATAGAATGGCAGTATGTGTTGAGTGGAATGTTTACAAAGTCTCCCAGATTTTTTATATCACAGAAATTTAGTATTGAATGCTAAATATCAGGAGTGCCCGGGCTGGGTGTCTTAAGTTTGTAGACTATGAGATAATAAGAGGTGATTTCAATAGGTAGCTGGCACTTAGGGTGCTCTGAGTGAAATTGAGTCCATCCTAGTAGCCTTGTGCTATTAAAGAGCAGATCTGACTCTATAACATAGTTAGGTAGATATCTTAGGGTACCTCCTAATCATGAGCATCACAGCTATATCAACACACAGAAACAGAGACCCACTAACACCCTGAGTTGTCAATTACTACGAGAAAAGTTAATAAGCCCCCCTCTATCCTCTTAGTCCAGCCTCTGCATATTAACCACTTCTGTGTCTCAAATGTGGGTGTCTTTGGATGAAAGACATATCATGTCACCAAAGGACAAATCATTATCATAGCTGCAAAGGAATCTATCTCAAGGAAGCAAGTTAGAGAAGGGATTGGTATGTTTTAAATAAGACAAATGTCATTGTCTGCTGTGTCTCTTGCTTAGTCGTTTACGCTCAAGTGCATTTCTGTTCCACACAAACTCAGATACAGCAATGTGATTCAGAGAGCATAGTGCATCCTTCCCTGAACAAAGTCAAGCAGGCTTAGCCATCCTCCCAAGAGGTGGAAGGAGAAAGTCAGTCTGCTTCAGTCAAGTATCTAAAGTTCTCCCTTACTAAGCCTGATCTGTCTGGACTGGAGCAGAAAAGACCAAGTGAGTTTTTGTTTGTTTGTTTTAATCCACTCTTTCCAGGTTGTCTTATAATATGTTGTAAATAAAGGTGGCTATGTCACACAGTTCTGGGTAGTGAAATTTGGTGAGATTCTGGGAAACTCAAATGAGGTTGATGGGGTGAATGCTGACATGTTCTGATTTTGGCCTTAATGCTTCCCCCTTTTTTCTTTCCTGAAACCTGGAATGAAGATGACTAGTGCAGCCTTTATCCTGTGACCACCCTCTATGGATGGCTCAGATAGAGAAGCTGCAGCTCTGACCTCACTAAGGTTCTCTCTTGTAGGCTTCAACTTACATGGAGAGGGAGCCAGCACCTACTTCTCTGTTATTACTTTTTTCTGTTTTCCCTTCCATTCTCTTCTCCTCTTTTATCTATCACTGTGTTGTAGCGGGACTGTGTTCTGTTCCCTTGTAAATAATTGTCCCGCCCACTGGTTTAATAAAAATGCTGATTGGCCAAAGGCAAACAGGAAGTGTGGGCAGGGCTACCAGACTAAGAAAACTCTGGATACAGGAAGAATGGAGCAGAGATGCAGAGAGAGCCAGATGAGTCGCCAGCAGAAGCAGAGGAGAGAAGCTGAAATGCAGCTCTAAGAAAAGGCACTGAGCTACATGGATGAACAAGATAAGAATCATGGGTGAATTTAAGAGTTAGCAAGCTATGTGCCTGGGCCCTAGGCTGATCGACATAAAATTAATGTAAGCATCAGTGTGTTTCTGTGGGACTGTGGAGCCAGCGGGTCAGAACTTCAGAACTAGGCTGGAAACTCTGGGCCAGAAAACCTCATACAATGCAATTTTGTGTCTCTCTCACTTTTGTTATACTGATTGACTGGTTGGTTGGCTGGCTGGCTGGCTAGATGGATGGATGGCTAGTTGGTCTCACTTTGTAGCCCACCCTGGCCTCAAACTCACTGTAAATTTACTTTAGCACCCAAGTGCTTGGATCACAGAATTGAACCACCACACCCAAACAAACTCAGTTTTCAACCACAGATCTTTGCACAAGGCTCTTGTGTTCCCAAGCCCCTCCATAATCACTTTCTACATCTTCTACAAGTGATCCTTTAACATGAAAAATGAAGATAATGCTCTGACTTGAATTTTTTTTCAGTGATTTGCCTTTAGTGTAGAAATAATCCCACCATCTTTAACGTGGCTCAGCAGCCTCTGCAGTTGTCTTCCAGCCCATGCTGTGGGCCTTGTTCCCCTTTGACAGGCTCTAAACACAAAAATGGTCTTGTTGAGTGCCTTTCCTTAGTAAGCAATACCCTTGATTCATCCCCATTTTTTCTGAGCATTCTTAGACATAGCTTTAGTCACTTTACCATACATGTATACTCTGACCTCTTAATCAAAATCAGGCCTCCCATGTTCTTCTCTCTTGACACAATTTCTAAAGTATTTACACTAAGTTATATTACATATAAATTTCTGTCTTCACCATTTCATCCTTCAACCATAAACTCTATGAGGATGAGGTTTTAATGTTCACAATGAACTCAGTAAACTCCTTTGCAAGGAGTACATGTAGAATAAATAGTGACTTAATGTCAGACAAGTTATTCATCAGTTTTTGTCACAACACACACGTTCCAGTAATGATTATTTCTATTAGCATACAAAATATTAGGTTTTATTTATGGAATTTTTCAAACACATATGTGTACATGTATATATGATTGTGTTGTCATGGAGACACAATCAAATCATTCACATTCTTACAGGGAGTGTGAACAGTTGTGGAGCTTTGCTGTGGAAATGGAGTGTAGTAACCAACAACAGAACAGAAGACCAGAGAGATAAAAAATGGCTATATCATCCTTTTATTACAAATTGTAAATGTTCCAGAATCAATTTATCATATGTCAAGTGATTTGTACTCATTTATTCATTTACTGGACATTTGTTATCCTTGTGCAGGCATGTAGCTTGAAGGGAGCCTTTAGAAATATCCTGTTCTTGAAAAGCACATGCATAGAAATGTGTGGGGATTCTGTCCAGGTAGAGCAGGGTGTGGTGATGCATGGCTGTGATCCCAGCACTTGGGAGGGTGAGATATAAAGATTGAGTTTGAGTTTAGCTTGGTGTTTTAGCTATATTTATATTGCTCTGAAGCTATATTTATATTATGACCTAGGTAACTTACGGAAGAATTTGTTGGAGCTCAACATTTCAGAGGGTGAATCCATGCTATGCATATGGGAGCCAGTGGACGGGCCTGGTGCAGGAGAGCAGCTGAGAGCTTAAATCTGATCCTAAAGCAGGAAGCAAATTGAGTGCTAACTGGGATGATGTGGGCCTTTGAATCCTCAAAGCCCACTCCCAGTGACACACCGCCTTGAGCAAGGCTACACTTTATAATCCTTCCCAAACACGTCTTCTAAGTGGAGACCAAGTATTTACAAATATGAGCCTATGGAAGCCATTTTCATTCAAACCACCACACTGGAAGTAGGAGAGTGAAAGTCTGTCTCAAAACTAAATCAAACTATCCACTACAAGAGCCAACCAACCAATAGCAATGAATCAATGCTTCTGTATAAGCCAACCAACCAATAGCAATGAATCAATGCTTCTGTATAAGCCAACCAACCAATAGCAATGAATCAATGCTTCTGTATAAGCCAACCAACCAATAGCAATGAATCAATGCTTCTGTATAGCCAACCAACCAATAGTAATGAATCAATGCTTCTGTATAAGCCAACCAACCAATAGCAATGAATCAATGCTTCTGTATAAGCCAACCAACCAATAGCAATGAATCAATGCTTCTGTATAAGCCAACCAACCAATAGCAATGAATCAATACTTCTGTATAAGCCAACTAACCAATAGCAATGAATCAATGCTTTTGTAAAAACCAGCCAATCAATAGCAATAAAATAATGCTTCTGTATAATCGAGCCAATCAATAGCAATGGAACAATGGTTCTATACAAGACAGCCAACCAATAACAATGGTAGAAGCCTCTGTAGAAGGAGCTGCAATGTTCCTCGGGTCTACAAAACTGAGGACTTACCCACAGACTGATGTGGGAAGGTGTGGGATTGAGTCAGAATAGCACATACAGAGTGTTCTGGTTAGTTTATTAGTTTTGTTTTGTCAATTTGACATAAACAAGAGTCCCTCCCTCTTTCTCTCCCTCCCTCCCCCCCTCTCTCCTCCTCTCTATTTTCTTCATTGTCACACCACTTGAAGTTTCCTCTCCAATTCAGCCAATTCTCCAACAACTGCACACCCCACTTTCACTAGTTTCCTGAAAATTCTCACATTGTCTAAATGGCTCATTTTGTTGACAGCTCTTGGGCTTATGAATTCATAGTGTTTTTTTCCCCCTCAATATCTAAAATCTTAATCACACTTTTTTATCTTTTCATGCCCAACCTCATCTCTACTCAACAGTTGATCAACTACACTAGAATTGCCTTTTAAATGTTAAAACTACCCCCTCCCTTTGCTTCCAAATCTGCTAGAGCAACGTTATTGTCAATCAGTTCCAAGCTTCAGTGATATCAGTGATAACTATCAATACATTGGACTCTCTAATCTTACTTTGGCTTTTATTTCTCTCAAAGAAGTATGCCCTAGATAATTCAAACTTAGTTTAGCAAAAGGGAAAACATCATCTCCCTCCCCATCAGACCTCTGTTACTGTGCCCCGGCTCTCCACTAGGGAAGTCACCCCATGTTTGGTGAGCCAGATGAATTCTCAGAGTACATGGCTATGCTTCTCCTTGTCTCCCAGCACCCTCAGACCCAGTTAATGATTAGTCTGTGTAGTTCTATATCTGTAATAATTTATTATATTTTTAGTTTATTTATCTTATATGGTGGATGAATGTTTTGGCTGCATTTTGTATATATACCACATATATGTATCGTGCTAGAGGTTGGAAAAGGATCTCCTGCAACTGTGAACCACCATGTGGGTGCTGAAACAGATGCTCTGCAGGAGAAGCATTGTTGTATTATGTTTCTGGCCATACCCTCTATAATAATGTTTGAATTGTGTTATAGTAAGCAGAATTGTTCTTTGGTAAGTCAGGAACCCTCCCTGCTAGAACAGTGTGCTAGATGGAAACAGGTTTTTTTTCTACTACCAAAAGGAGGGGCAGTACCCAAACTTGCTTTCCATGGGTTAACAAATATTTTTTCCTTCTGGTCAGGTAAATCATAGCATCTACTGTGCTTAAGCCTTCCAGGTTCCAAGGAGCCAGCACTCCTGGTCACTTCCCATACTCTGGTGCTTCCGGTTCAGATCACCTTGTTCCAGAAATCCTGTGTATCCCAGCAATGTCATGACTGTTTCCGAGTGTGTGTGTGTGTGTGCATGCATGCATGTGTACAAACAAGCACATGTGTATGTGTGTGTGCCTGTGTGCATGTGTGAATATTTGCATGTGTGAATACTGAAGCCAAAGGCCAACCTTGAATATTAGTCTTCAGGCTCTGAAAACCTGCTTAACTCTGAGACAGTGTCTCTTATTGGTGTGAAACTCACCAAGTAAAACTCACCAAGTAGGATAGGCTGCCTGGCCAGCAGGCCCCAGGCATCCTCTTGTCTCTGCCTCCCCGCAAGTGCACACCCCACTTGGATTTTTTAAAATGTCAGTTCTGAGGGACCAGGCTCATGTCTTCATACTTAAAAGGCAAACATTTGCTGACAGCCATCTCCCAGCCCTCCTTTCTCAGGCTTGTCCTATAAAGAAGCTGACTCACATCTGCCTGAGAGGGGCTTTCACACTCGATATAAAACACACCTGGCATTTTTGCCTCTTGTATAAACTCTGACTTATTTTTAAGCTCCTCAGACCCTTTCCCTTCTTGACCCGTGTTTTAAGTTATCATCTTTTACCACAAAGCCCGGTCTTTATCACCTGTCAGGTATCCGCACAAAGAACGTCTCAGCTCTTTAGGAATAGCAGGAGTTGGGATTCAAGGGACCCAGGAGCGAAACACATTCTAAGAGCCTCTTGTCTTAGGGTTTCTGTTGCGTGATAAAATACTAGAACCAAAAGCAATTCAGGAAGAGGGGTTTATTTCAGCTTATATGAAGGACATACCTGGGTTCACTGACCACAGTGGGCTGAGCCTTCCCACTCAATGAATCAAGAAAATGCCTGACAGGCTTGCTCACGGGCCAGTCTGGTGAAGGAATTTTGTCCACTGAGGTTTCCTTTTAGCAAATGACTTCAGCTTGTGATAAGTTGACAAAGACTAACCAAGGCACCTCCTTCCCTTTGACAAGTCACGTTTTCCTCAGCAGCTCATCGTCACCCTTTCACTGGAACCCCCCAGCACCTTTACCCTTTCCTGCTCCCTGAGGACAAACTTCAGACCACCTTCTCACCCTTCACGTCTCTCAACAGCAACATGAGTATATAGTGGTCTTTTTCTTAAAGCACAAAATTATTTTGATTATATGTTATATACCAAATATGTATATTATATATAATAAATTAAATAACATATAGATGTAAATATTTATTTTAAAACATACATAAGATTAGGTATAAAAACTTTTATTTCTTTTTCAAAGAGATTTTATTTTTAGTGTGTGTGTGTGTGTGTCTGTCTGTCTGTCTGTCTATGTGTGTCTGTGTGTGTGTGTGTCTGTCTGTCTGTGTGTGTGTGTGTGTGTGTGTGTCTGTCTGTCTGTCTGTGTGTGTCTGTGTGTGTGTGTGTCTGTCTGTCTGTCTATGTGTGTCCGTGTGTGTGTCTGTCTGTCTGTCTGCCTGTGTGTGTGTGTGTCTGTCTGTGTGTGTCTGTGTGTGTGTCTGTCTGTCTGTCTGTCTGTGTGTGTCTGTCTGTCTGTCTGTCTGTCTGTGTGTGTCTGTGTGTCTGTCTGTCTGTGTGTGTCTGTGTGTGTGTCTGTGTGTCTGTCTGTCTGTCTATGTGTGTGTGTGTGTCTGTCTGTCTGTCTGTCTGTGTGTCTATGTGTCTGTCTGTCTGTGTGTGTGTGTCTGTGTGTGAGCCCAGAACAGGACAGCAGATTCCTTGGAGCTGGAGTAGCAGGTACTTGTGAGCCACCCAATGTGGGTTCTGGGATCTGAACCCCAGTCCTCTACAAGAGCAGTAGGTGATCTATACTTCTGGACCCCTAAACCTTTATTTGCTATAGGTAATATTCAGATATAAAATAAAAAATGCAAGCATGCATTGTTTAGTGACGGGTATTTATTTTGAAAAATGTACCATTAGGTCATCTTATCATTGTATGATCATCACAGAATACAGACCGTGCAGGTATAGGTGCTGTTGTTTATGCGACTACCATGGTATATAGGCCAGATGTTGACTGTAGTGTCATTATATACACCATGATGTAAACAATCACATATACCAAACAATAAAGCCAATAAAGTTATAATTAGTAAATAGTCATAGTAGAAAGATAAATTTTGTATATTTCTATGTTTTTCATCTGTTCTTATACCTTAAATTCAAATTATTCAACAAAGCAATGCTGTTTATTTAAAAATGCTATTCTTAATGGTATCCAGTAATATCAGATTTGTTAATTATTTTAGAATATACAGACACTTACTTATCCTGATTCTGCCTGTGGAGTAACCATTGTCTGCCCATTTTAATGAACTACTCCTTGCTCCCCAGGAGGCTTTCTTGTTGAGTTGAAGATAAGGTTATAATCATGGCATATTTAAATCTGTACTCAATGCTTACTCAATCCAATTATTCCTGTAATAGAAGAGCAAAATGACATGGCAAGTTATTTTTTCTTACATTTTTGAAAACATATTCATGATCACAGCACAGAACCAGAGGATATAAACCAAGCCATCCCAACCATTTTGAGATGGTTTGACCATAAACTAGTTATTTTTGTTCTGGTTTCCATCATGTCTGAAATTTAGAAGAAAGTCTGCTTAAACTCCAGCAAAGCCTGCCTTCTGTGTTGTCCCGAGACAGTATTTGGCCTTTACTTGTCATAAACAGAGCCCTTAATAAATTGATCTTCATTGTTTGTTATAAGCCAGAAACATTTAAAAGGATTGGCTATCTTTATTCCGCAGCAGAGTCTCAATTTATTGTCTACCGTAAGAAACAAAAATCATATTACAGGGACATGTGTTTTGTCTTAGTTTTCCACAAGAAAGAAGTACTTTTGTTACTCTAATTGCTAAAATAATTTTATGTCAGTTTATATGAATTCAATGTATGGCAGTTGTCATTTTGCTATTTGATTTTGTTTCTCTAATCCCACACTATTAAACATACTTACCAACCAATTAAAAGTCAGAATCTGTCAGTTTAGGTCGGTAGCAAATTGTTACTGTAGCATTTTGACTGGTCTACACAATTATTTCTTTTGAAAGCAGATTTGAATACTTTTGAAAATGAGGCACATAATTTCTAGAGTCCTGTGGATTTTACCACTCTGGACTGTTTTACAGTTAGCTGGCATAATCATTTATTTATGGAATGGAAGCTACTGAATATTCAGCTCCCCCACTGCGTCCAAGTGGCCATAATGTAACCATGAACAGCAAATGTGGTGGTAATGGAATGATCCAGAACATATGTCTGCTCCCTTTATGGTTCTTGTCTGTTTGGGTTTGTTTGCTTTTGTTTTGGGTCTCATCAAAATGGGGGAAAGAAATTCAAGCTTTTTTGAAAGAGCTTTTGTGTCCCAAATGAGTTCCCTTACTTTCTCAGCTTTAAGGATCTATTGTCTTAGTTGATTTTCTGTTGTTATAAAAATCCTCATAAAAGTTAACATGAGGAAGGAGGGGTTCGTTTGGTTCACAGTTCTGGGGTACATTCATAGTGGGGAGGTAGAAGCAGTTGGTTATGTTGATGTTGTATTAATGGTCAAGAAGCAGAGAGCCATGGGTCCTCAGGATTAGCTTGTTTTCAGAATATAGACCTGTAGAATGGTGCTACCTTCACAACTGTGTGCTCTAGGTCAGCTTAGACCCCAGGAAGTTGTCAAAATTAACCATCACATCCACAGACTTCAGTTCTAGCACTGCTTGGCTCCATACTTTAATTCCTTGAAGAGGGTTCATTGTACTTCAATGTTAATGCGTTTTCAGAAGACTTACCTTCACCTGCCATATACTCTGTCTTCCAGACATGAGTCTTCTTTACCCTTAAATCCAGCCACTAAAAAGGTCTTGACACCATTTCCAGTTTCTTCCTTCTGCCTAAGTAGAGAGACTTCCACCCACGGCTCCTTTGATGGGGATGAAGTATACACTAAATGGAGGTTTGTCAAACCTCTCATAGCAGGATTAGTTTGCTTCCTGCTCTGTGCTGTCCAGAGCTATATCAGAAATACTTTTTATTGTAGTATGAATACTTGAGTGTGGCGTCAGCCACC
This sequence comes from Sigmodon hispidus, assembly GCA_004025045.1. Classification (NCBI taxonomy): domain Eukaryota; kingdom Metazoa; phylum Chordata; class Mammalia; order Rodentia; family Cricetidae; genus Sigmodon; species Sigmodon hispidus. The sequence continues at coordinate 13,293 of PVIH01017756.1, read as the reverse complement.
GAGCACCCTATCTCCTTTCTTTCTATAAAGATTAAGAAAGGGCATCTTCACCTTTCTTCTGAGGACCATAGGTGCCACAGACTTTTCATAGGATACATACAGAAGGTAAAGTCAGATAAAGAGAAAATGACGTTCAAGCACCAAAGATGACTGATAAAGAGATGTAAGCCAATCACAGCACAAGAAAGACATGTAGTTTTCAGTTATAAACTGGAGGGAGGTTAAATAAAGGTAGGTAGATTAGGACGGTAAAAGCTGTTCTTTTGAGATGTCCGCTTCTTGTTCCCAGAAAACATTGCAAGGAGAGTTGGTGGGACGGCGTGGGCTAGGAATCTGAATTGGAGCAATAGGAGAAATGGGAAGACCAGGACAGCCAGCGTCTGTTTAAGGCGTTGCTAGCCTTAGGCCTTTCCAGTCCAGACTGTGGAAAGGTATCGTTTATTTTCTAGCACTTTACTCTTCTCTCCTGGCCATTCATTTCTTTCCTTGTGCCGGAGAACAAAGTCAGCAATCTCTAAACAACCACCGATACCCTGTTCCATAAGCCTTGAGGTTCATTCCTGCTTTCTGAAACGTCAGAGCTCATTGTCTTCAAATATTGATCCTACCTCATTTCTCGCTCTTCTCCATCTTGGGGTCTGATGCAAATATGTTACCAGGCAGCCTCATAACATCTGCTGTGGCTTTTGCCTTTCTTATATGCTGTGATTTATTTTCTTTGTGTACTTTCTGTATGCTATTTTCTAGATTGTTTTCAACCGACTGGGTGTAACATGTTTTAAATACAGCAACGTAGTTCTTAATTTCTGTTACTAAAGTCTCTAGTTCTGTTTGACTCTTGGATCAGCTCCTGAACTTCCAAGCTGGCTGTGTAACGTCCTCAAGTTCCTCATTCCTGGTAGATATTTGATATTGTGCCCTTTATTTATGCAAACACAGTGGAGTCCTTTGGATGAGAATGACCCCAACATGATCATATGTTTGAATACTTGGTCTTCAGGAGGTACAATTGTTTGGGAAGGAGTAAGCGTGTGGCCTTGTTGGAGGCACCATTCTTAGTCTCTTCCTGTGCTCCTGTTTGTACACTGGAATGTAACTCTCAGCTGCTGCTCTGGAGCCATCCCTGCCTGCTCCCCATCGTGATGGTGATGGACTCTGATCCCCCTGGAATTGCACCCCCCAACAACCCCCACTTCTCTTAGTTGCCAACATCACTGTGTTTTGTTACAGAAATACAAAAGTAATTGATATACACAGTAAGCACACTACTTATGATCTGTGCCTGGCAGCATAAGCCTTCAATCTGTGGAAACAGGATGCTGATTTCATCATGCTTCTATTCCTTTATACCTCCCCATTTTAGTGCACGCACATGGACCCTTACAATGTCTACAGTTGCATCATTCTAAGAGCTTTCCCCAAAGACCTTAACCCACAGACCGGAAGTGCTAGGTAACTAGCATCCCCGGAGCAGCCTTGTCCCGTGGATGCTTCCTTCTTCCCAGATCCGTAGGTTCTTCAGAAGGAGAGAGGTGCAGTCTCTCATAGCAGTAACAGGAAGCAGTGTTTGCCCTCTGACTTTGTTCCCTGTGTCACTATCCTCCCGCTCTGCAGTAGGCATCCTCCCATACCCTCCATGCAGCAAATCCCACATGAAGGTGCTGAGCCCATTTCTATTATCTGCCCTTTGTCCCTTCTGCTTGACTTACTCTTAAAGCCCTGTGTTCCCCCTGCCTGCCTGCCTGCCTAGTTGTATTTCTGAATGGGGTGCCGTGCTTAAAATATTTATGTGGGGTACTGTAAACAGAATAATATTTTTATCCAAAACTGGTTTTTGTTGACATCTGCTTGAGGCTTTAAACAATAGTGATGCCTCAACTGAACATTAGTCAGAGTCACATTGCCACACTGTGTGTACTGAGCTGTGAGCATTCACACACTGGGGACCTTATGATAGCATAACCTACCTCCAGAGATTAAGTTACATGGGAACACACACAGAGGAACAGTACATCACTACCCAGGTACTAAAGACTTCTTTGAAGGATGGATTATTATTACAGTGAATTTCTCCAACAATTTTTAAAAAATGTAATCTTTTTGGGATGGAGTGGCATGGTGTGATGTGTGTGTGTTAGTGTGGGAACTCTTCTCCCATGGTGTATGTGTAGAGCTCAGAGGACAGCTGCTGTGTAGGTCATCATGAGAGCTGACCCCTGTGTCCTCTTCCTGAATCCCACTCTGGGAATGCTGGGATTGTAGATTAGGCCTTACTTTTCACAGGTTCTAGGGATCTGAACTCAGGTCCTCACACTTGTGACAAGTGCTTTATTGGGCTGCTGCCTCAGCCTGAATTTATTCAATTGTGACCTTAAACTATCTAAGCCTGAGTCACGTGACACACCCTGTCCTGGGCTCCCATGGAAGTGACTACGTATCATTTATCATGTCCACAGGATCTAGGTCCTCTGCTGGGAGTCCATTCTGTTTCCTTGGACCTGAGCTTCCCCATCTGCTAGAATGCAGCTCAGCTCTTACTTGAAAATTCAGCCCACAGAGAAGCTCCGGCTATGCAAATCTGAGAGATCTGTTTCTTTCCAAATTATTCATTCACTTTACAAATTCAAAACCTGGGATACATTTTAGGAAGAGAGGGAGGGGTGGGGTAAGCAAGTGAAGATAAGATAGGCTTCCATTCTTCCTAGTTCTGCACAGACCCAGCCTCCAACATCTAATATCTCTACATATCTCTAAAGGGCATGAAGACTAGACAAATCCATGACATATTAGTCAGGTTATGGGGGGAGTGTGCTGGGTGGGGGTTAAGGGCTATGATGGAAAAAAGTGAGACTAAATCCACTTTGAGCAAAAATAATGCATATCCAAAGTGGACCTGGCATTTGACACTGAGCAGGATGAATTTTCTGCATAGTATTTGATATAAGAGGGAAGGGGAGAGAGGGGAATGGTGCTGTGTCAGCACAGAGAATGCAAATGGCAATACAAATGGTGCCTAAGGAAAGCAAGAAAGGAGACTGAAAAGAGCACCAGTCACTGAACACAGAGAAAGAGACAACAGATACGGTTATCTAGATGGATAAAATACACATGAGAGAGAAAAGGAAGGGAGGGAGGGAGATGTGGAAAAAAGACAGAGATATAGACAAGTATGCGCACAGAGAGAAGAGAAAGTTGGTACATAAGTAGATAGATAGATAGATAGATAGATAGATAGATAGATAGATGATAGACAGACCATATATACATACATATATACATACATACATACACACAGGTTGTGGAAGGCTGTGTTTGTCTTGGTCCCACTCTTAAAACACTGAAAGGCTTGGAATCCACTGACAGCAACATGGTAGTCCCTGAGAACCGTCTGCTGCCTGCCTTTCTTTGTGAAACCTGCTTGCTTTGGTATTGAGCCCCATTTAGAACCCTGAGGATTTCCACCCAGAAAATTTCTGGCCAAGCTGTCTGTGAAGTATTCAAACAAATGCCTGTCTCAAAGAAACACGGTACAGTCACCAGCAGTGGAAGTATGGGGTTCCAGTGTAGGCTGTATAATAGAGGGTGTGTTTGGAATGGCCATCTTTCCAGGAGCTTCCAAGTCACCAACAATTAAGCCACACACAGGCCAGTTCTGAGAATGACAAAGAGTCCAAGAAATGAAAATACAAAGGGATGTACTCACTCATTAGTGGACTCTAAACAAAAAAGCAAAAAGCAAAGCATGTCCAAGCTGCAAACCACAACCACTGAACAGCTTTGGATCTGAAAGACCTTAGAGTGGCACCTTGGATCCCACTCCCTCTAGAGGAACACCTGACCCAGTCTTGATGTTGAGGTGAGGAAACTGGATCTGCCAGGAGGGGATGCTGAACTGAGCAATATTGGGACCTTGGGACCTCCTGCCCTTGCTGGGGAGGAGATGGGGAGATGTGGAGAAGAGAGAGTGACTGGAAGAGTAGGTTAGGACCTTGAACAAGGATATACAGGGATAGAAAATGTGACTTTATTCATAAGAAGAAAGAAAGAAAAGAAAGAAAGAAAGAAAGAAAAGAAAGAAAGAGAGAAAGACAGAAAGAAAGAACCTGGAAACAACCTAGATGCCCGTCAACTGAGGAATGTATTAACAAGCTGTGGGACATCTACACAATGGAGTAGTACTCAGCAGTAAGAAACAATGATATTCTATAATTTGCAGGCAAATGGATGGATGTGGAAAATATCCTCCTGAGCGAGGTTTCACAATTCCAGAAAGATAAGCAGGGCATGTACTCACTCATTAGTGGACTTTAAACAAAAAGCAAAGCATGTCCAAGCTGCAAACCACAAACACTGAACAGCTTGGGATCTGAAGCATCTTGAACTGGCACTTTGGAGCCCATTCCCTTCAGAGGAATACTTGAGCCAGTCTTGATGTGGGGATGAGGAAAGTGGATTTGCCTGGAGTGGATGCTGAACTATGCCACCTTGGGACTTTGGGACCTACTGTCCTTGCTGGGGAGGAGATGAGGAGATGGGGAGAAGAGTGACTTGTAGGGGTGGGAGGGGAAGGGCATTTGAACAAGGGAATTAAAAAAATGAGACTTTATTAATAATAAAAAAAACAAGAAAAAAATACAAAGGGACAATTTGTGGAGGGGTAGGTTCTCAGCAGTCCTTTATGGAGACAAACGTCATATTGCTGGAGGCCAGCCCCTCAGCCACATAGAGCTCATCAGAGCAGGCGAGAGAGGCAAGGGTGATGGATTCCCTCTAGCTAGCAAGTGCTTTGCCCTGGGTGCTTCAGTGTGTTGTCTCAATTCTTACCAGAGCTAAAAGAGCTTCTCCAACAGCCATTTCCAGGTGAGAGAATTTAGGACTGCCGGCGAAATTGACACAAAGCATTGTCAGCCATTAAAGGCTCACGGTGCCACACCCTGGGTGAAGTACTTCACAGCTATTGTCTAATTTAATCCGCATAATAACCTTTCAAGGCAGAATAAATTTTCTACCTGCAAGGGAAAGAAGGGTCATGTAATCAGGAAGCATCAGAGCTTGGGAATGACCGCAGAGTCCGGCAGCAGTTGTCACCATGGAGCCTCATTCTGTAGCCCTTGTCTGAAAATCTTGCCTCTGGTCCTAATTCCTCATGATCACTGCTTTCTGGACTTCAGGCCCCAGGCTCTACAAAGTTCTTCTGTCTCCCGTCTACATCTCAGCTTTAGGCTCTCACCTTGACCTTTCCTTCCAAAACCCCCAAAGAAAAGGATATTATCTGCAGTAGTCACTGTTTTGACCTCACCAATTCTTCTAAAGTGACTCTGCAAATTACACACCAGAATTTCTATCTCACAAATTGGAAACTGAGGCTGAGAAGGTTCGGCTTACGTGTTCAAGGTTACACAATGGAAAGTGAGAGATTGTGGACTGAACATGAAATCCAGTGTATTCTGTGTCCTGTGCCCTTGCCGCTCCCCACAGGGCCCCTCAGAATGTGCTCTGGGGGATAACTGTAGGCTCACAGTGGGGTGGGGGATTAGAATTTTGCACAAAATGCTCTCTAATCATTTTATTGTCACGGGGCCTCCACTTTACAGAGTACCAAACTCCAATTTTTCCCAGTGTGAAAGGAAGTCTTTACAAACCAGGAAAGGAACTTTCATTCCAGAGTGAGCTCAAAGAGTAGAAAGGAGACCTTGCAAAGAGAAGCCAGCCGTGGGGGAGAGTGCTAATGCCTCGAGTAGACATTTCAGGAAGGACTCATTGTGTCAAGTTGAAAACATGAAGCAGGGGTCAGAAGGGCTGTGTTGCAGGCTTGGGGAGGAAGTGGCCACCGAAAGAATAGCCTTGATTGCAAGCCAGTGTTAATTAGCCGTGTGGGGCTGTAATGGCAGAAGACTGGCTCTCTCCATCACTTCCCACGGGAAGGTCTTTCATAATATGAAAAAGTTATTTAATTCTCCATTCACACTGTCCTTTTGAATTCTCAGAGTAATCAAATTGTTTTCGGGGAAAATATCAGAAGCAAAAAAAAAAAATATCGAATACCGAGAGCAAGAATATTTTAAATGCCCCAGAGAAGCAGATAGAAAACTGATTGTGATTTCTAGGCATACTGTGCAGTTTTGCTATTTGCTATGAGCCAGGAATCATTTTCCACTTGGATGATGCTGAAGATGGTCAGGACCCTGCACAACATGGTCCTGACTCCATGTTTGGATGTAGTCAATGAGAAACAACGCCCAAATACGTTTCAAGAACATGAAATCAAGGGGCATTGATGAGGTAGCAGAAAAGAGAAAAGGTAACCAGATGCAGGGAACAGAGGGGGGGGGCATCTGCCTTTGGCTTATTGTCATTCCATGCTGAGCATCAGCTTCTTCACAGGTATCACCGCCTATTTCAGATCTTTCTCCCGTGATAAAACAAAAACCTCCATGAGGCTGGTGTTGTATCAGCTGACCCAGGGAAGGACAGTGATTAGGAGCAAGGCTCTGACTCTGAGATTTCAAATCCCAGCCTGACTGTCTCTTAGCCTTACAACCCTGAAGCAGCTCACCCACCTGAGCAGCATATAGCCAGCATGGCTGTTAACCGGCTGAAGATGGCCTCTGTAAACTTTGGCTGTGAGTCGTCTCCATGGCTATGGCCCCCTACATAGAGCAGTGCCTGTATGGAAAATGTAAAAGAAGCATTGGGTCTCTTTTTTCTCTTAGACAGAAATATTATTTTAGGTAAGAACATGCCAGACTGTCTTCATTGCGTCTCAGATGCTGGAATGACATTGAGAAGAGGACAAATGCCCCTTGGGTTCTTTCCTCCATGCCTTCATACACTCTCAGTGGTTCTAGTAATGTATAGAACTTCTGTTTCATGATTCTCTACAAAGGGCTGCTCCTGTCACTCTTGAGTAGATTCCAAGTCACAGTGAATATGTTTCAGCTTCCCCTCCAAATGGAATCACATGCTGAGATTTCTGTCTGACAGGGCTCTCCTGTTTAGAGCCTTCTTTGAAGCTAATCCATTGTTCTGTTGAGAATGCTAATGCCTCCCTTCTTTCTCTTGAAGTTTCATTCTGAAATCCCCATCCTGGAAGCTGAACCCAGTGATGGTCAGGTCAGTCTTCTGATGCAGCTGGTACCAATGGCTGAGGGGAGTCTGTGTTTACTCACAGAAGTGGCGCTATCCTGAGGTTTAATTTAATTCAAGTTCAACCTGACTGCTTTAGCCTCTACTGTGTCTCTCAAGAGCCCATGTATCAGAAGGTTGGCTACCAGTGAAGTAGTATTGGAAAGTACTAGAACCTTTAAGAGGCTCAGTCCAGCACAAAGTGATTAGTCACTGGGGGTTCCTCAGGGAAGGACTAATTGTTCTTGTGAGACCTTGGTTTTCTCCAGAGAGATTGTTATAAGAGAGAAGACAGGCAGGCCTGTCCCCCTCCTGCAGCTCCTAGTTATTCTATGTGACTCTTCTCACACATGATGTCACCTGGATGCTCTCTGTCACCAGAGGCAGAGCAATGGGGCTGTTCAGACTTAGACTGTCAATTTCTAAAGCTCTGAGTTAAAAAAAAAATAACAACTTTCCTTTACATCTTACCCAGACTCAGGCATTTTATTACAACATTGGAAGATGGACTAATACACAGACAAATGTCAATGTTATAATATGTTTCTTCTCTTCCAATATGGACACCTAAAGTTCTAAATGGCCTTATTAAACCTTTCTGTGTGATTTTGTATTTGATGGGTGTTCTTTGAAAACATTCATTGAGATGCCTTGAGTGATGTTACATGTGTACTCTGATGTTCAGTCTCTGGATTCTAAACTATGTAAACATTCTTGGTTACTGGTGGTGTTGATCTCCATTGGGCATATCCTGGGGCCCTTATGTCTTGCAGAGGTATTGTGAAACAATATTTTATAATGGTAAGGCTTAGTGATAGTGATATGAAAAATAAAGTATGTCAAACTATAGTCCAGGTGCAGCCTCAAGTTTCCTATGTGAAGGAATGGAGCTTGCTTAATACTTTGGTTATGATTAATTTAGTGTTTGGCTTCCTTCAAATATGTTAATAAAGTCAAGCTCTAAAATCTCTGCTTTATTAATAAAAACCTAAGCATTTAATTTTAGCATAATTATAAACTCACAGTTGTGTAAATGATACAAAACTCTAGGTAGCCTGAGTGTCACTCATTGCCTATATTTCTGAGAAAGGCTTTTTTGCTTTTCACTGTTCCTGAGTGTGCTAGGCTCGCTGGTCTGGATGCTTCTTGCCAGAGCCTGCCTGTTTCTGCCTCCCATTTCACTGTGGGACAGCTGAAATTACATCTTTCTTGATGTTGGTTCTGAGGATTCTAACTCCAGTCTTCGTGCTCATATGGCAAGCACTTTGCCATAAAGTCACCTGCCCATCATGGCGAAACTTCAGAAGCATGCATAATGGGATATCTCTGGCAAGGTTATGGCTGAGTTCTACAGGAGAGTAGAGTTGGGGGGGCACATCTCCCTTTTTTCCTTTTCTTTATTTTCATTCTGGCTCCTCTGTCTTCCGTGTGCTGATAGGATGACATCCATTTGGAAGACTGAGCAGTCAAAAGGAACAGTGACATTGGGAAGGTTTAGTGCCACAAATTACAACTCTGATTTTAGCTTGAAAGATTGGCGATCCTTGCAACTCCCATACACACTAAGTAATTCAGTTCACCAGGGTAGAAAATCTGATAAATAGCAATTGGAGCCCATCATGTGCTTAGATATTTGCATTTTCTGGGATCCCTCCTGTGCCTCTTTCTACATCAGAAGCTTCCTTGTCGGCTAGAACTCAGGCACTTCAGAGCTTGATTATGAAAGATCAGCAGAGACTTAACAAGCCTTTTAACTTTCTTGTTTATGAATGGCTTTGAATTCCCTTTAGGTTTATCCTTAGAAATAATATTGCTCAAAAAAACTTTTGCAAAATGCTATGTTTCCTGATTACTGTTATGATGATGTGTGAAGATAATATCCCACAATGGGCACATTGTCCTTCAGCCTTTAGCCTTTTCTTGAAATGAATGACATGTTCTTTAGGTCATTGAAGGCATCCTTATTGCAACTAAGTCAGAACTGCTGCAATGCAGCTGCAAAGAGGGAAAAGGTCAACTGGTGATTTCTACCTTTCAGAAGCTAAAGTCCACAGCAGAAAAAAAAAACATTTGAAAGGCAAAGTTCTTGAAATGAGAGATTTTTAAAGAAAAGAGGTTTGGGGTAAAGCTCAGTGATAGAGTACTTGCCTAACATATGCATGGCCCTAAGCTCAATTCACTGCTGAGAGAGATAGGGTGGAATTTGTAGTCACAAAGATAGGCCTCAAGTATGTGAGTATGTGAAGATTATATCAGGATCATACTGCAAAAGGGAAGTGGCAAGACCAAGAAGTTGCTACTCCCCCAAGACTGAAATGGGGCTCACTGAAACCTGAAGGGGAGTTGAAGGTGAAATAGGAACTTGGCTTAGAGAAAGAGCTGGGTACACAGGGAAAGGAGACAGCAATAGAATATTACTCATATTCCTGTTATGGAAGGGTTTCATGAAGCCAGATCTGTAACGGGAGGTTTCTGGCCCAGACTAGCCCCAGTTTGTACCTGCCCACTGCTGCTTATCTGAACCAGCAATCCCAAAGCTCCGAAGAAATGCATATTAATTTTATCCTGCTTGGCCTAAGTCTCAGGCATATTGTTAGCTAGCTCTTTCATCTTAATTCAACCCATTTCCATTAATCTGTCTTGCCTGTGGCTTACCTATTTTGTTACATTTTGCATCATTGGCAGCCGGATCCTCTCTGTCTGACTCCACCCTCCTTCTCCTACCTAGGCTCCAATTTCCCACCTACTGCTACAGTGCCTGCCATGGCCAAAACAGTCCTTTATTCACAGCATATAGACATCCCACATCACAGATCAACCATACAGAGTACCATTATTGAGATTACTGCCTGTCATCTTGACCACAAAAGCATATTAGCCCTTTTAGAAGTCTTTCATGCTTGTTGAGGGCACTTTTCTGTCTATCACAAATGTGGCTCTATATCTATCAGATGATTGCAAATAGCCATTCCTCTATTTTCAAGACCCTTACATGCTTATAAAATCCTTTTATGTGGTGCTGGAGGCTGTTGACTGGACATGACTCTTCACTCACAGATCTTCTTAATGAAGTGATGACACCTTGATTCTGATATGCCTGTACACGGGTGGAAGTGGGAGCCTCTGGGATGCACAGTGGAGAGCAGGCGCCCTCTAGCCCCACACTGCTGGGAGTTGAAGCTCTCTGTCCCATTTGGATACTTTTGTTTCTTTGTTTGTTTTGCTGCCCTGGTTGCGCCATAATAGAGGAGATTTTCTTCTGAACTTTGGGTTGGAAAAGCAGCATTTCAATTTTTCCTCTCTCTCTCTTGGCTTCATGTCTTAAATGTGAAATGGCTTCACCTGGGCTCAGCAGTCATCAGGATGTTCCCAAGCTGCAGTTCCAGTTCTAACCACCTCCACAGAATGTCCAATTCAGTGGAATATATCCACCAAGCAAGTGCTTACATCTGACTCTAAACCAGGTATCAGGCTAGCTACCGTGGAAGAAAAGGAGAGAAGAAAGACATAGCTGTAGTTGGGCCATCGCAGAGTTCAATGAAATTCTTTTCAAAATGGTGTTGCCTCTTTAATAGAGAGGTGTTGTCAAGGCAGGGCACCTGGTAGTCATGGAGAGGCCAATATGTGAATTTAGGTTTTCCTGTTTTCCAGCTGGAAAGTCTATCAGCTCATTTAATAGTAATTCAGTCTTCCTGAGAGTAAAGAGCCTTGGCGGCTTTCTGCCGACACACTGGCCTCTCTCATCTCTTTAACCTTGGCTCTCAGACTTCTTAGCCATAAGACCCTTTCCTCGGCCCTTGACTCTTCCATCCCTCTTTCTCCAAGACCAGCTTGTTTTCGCTCTCAAAGCAAAATTCTTACTGGCTTAGCAGTTCCGACTTTGCTTTTGGGGACAGCTGCTTGAAGGTGGCTGAGTGGGAAGCTGGAGGCTGTCCAGCTCCATTTGGCAGAGACTAATAATTTAGAAGGTTTTGTTTCTTTCATTTGTTTCTCATTCTGTGTTGGGAAAAAAAAAGAAAACTGGAAATGTGTCTGCTGAGTGGGATGTAGAGGTAGGTGTGTGGGCAACGCTGAAAGAATGGGACCGGGTGTACCCTCCCTGCCACCTGTTAGCTGAGAAATCCATCTCCTTTCTTTTTTGTGCTTTGTTCCTGCCATCTGCTAAACTATATGAGTCAGGTCCCTGTGGTTACAGATACAAGAACTAACTCAACCTCACACAAGGACAGGGTATGATTGAGGATATAGGGACCTTTTCAGAAACCCACCATGGATATGAACACAGGTAGTCTTGAAGAAGGACCTAGATTAAGTACCTGGGAAGATTTGTCTTTCTTTTGACCGACCCCTATTGCCCTATTTATTCATAGTCTCTATCTCTCTATTATCTATCTATCTACTTATCATCTATCATCTATTTATCTATCTACCATCTATCTACCTTTATGTTTATCTCTCTATTTTTACCATTTTCTATGTCTATTCATCTCTTCTGTGTCTAGATTTCTTATCCAAGAAGTGCAATGTACTTACCTACAACATTGAAATTCAGGTCTTATAGAACTACTTAGTTGCACCTGGGCCAAACCCCGCTGATGGCAGGCACTGCAATTCTTGTAGTTATGAATCCCTAAAATATCCACGCTTGGTCTCTAAGTAATTCAAAAAATGATTTTGTCAATAATATATTGAGGATTGTGAACATATGAGTTCTTCTACTAAATTATCTCAGTACCTCAAATGGTTTGAATTTGGAATGTCCCCTCCAGTCTCAATGTTGTGAACCCTAGTCCCCAGCTGAGGGCGCTTTTTTGAAGGTTGTGGGGATTTTAGAAGGAAGGACTTAGCTAGGTGGATTGAATTAGCAAGCAAGCCTTTGTTGGCTACAGTGGCTTCCAGTGCCAGCCTGTACTATCTGCCCCCGGTCTATATCATGTGAACAAGCCTCTGCCTCATACTGTACTGTGGAGTCTCTCCACCACACCTTCCTGCCTATGATGGACTGACTCCCTCTGAAATCATGAACCATGAGTCCAGATAAACCTTTTTCCCATTTCATTACCCTGCTAGGATTTTTTTTTTTTTTTTTTTTTTTTTTTTTTTTTTTTTTTTTTTTTTTTTTACAATTGTGAGAAAAATAAGTAACATAGTACCTAACCACAAGAATAGAGGAACAATTGCTCTTTGAATTTCCAGAATCCCCTATTTTCCTCTTACATATCAGGAAAGGATTGGGTGATAATTGAAGGTCTGTGTACTTGAGCCAGGCCAACAGTCCAATGACAGATAGTGTGAGCACAGTCTGTTTCGTCTCTTGACTCTTCATTTCCTCAGTTCCTTCTCCTTGCAGCCTCAGAGAGAACCAATTCTCCTGACACATTAGGTGACAGTGTTATGAGACAATCAGAGTCTGTGGTGTTCGCCAGCCCGTTGTGAGACTTCATTTCAGCAGCCCTCACAAACCAACAGAGTTCATGATATATATGTGTGAGCCCAAAGATATCATTTTAATATATTGTTATGAATTATGGCATGCTTCTGTGACATGACCTTTCCTCTAGGAGTCGCACTTGTAAAGTTCCTGTCTTTCTTTTTATTGTTGCATAGTGGCCCATCTGATGAGTAGAGGTTACTGAATACATTTCAAGTATCTAATTTTCTACAAAGGATGCTACAAATGATGCAGCTATGCACATTCTTATCAATACATTCTGTATCCACACATAGGCATAGTCTGTTGTCACATATGCGAACGTCCTCTATCGCCAGAAGTGTTAACACACTACCACACTGTGTGACCATGGTAGCAGGCACTATTATCTGACATTTAAGGACCTCAGCTCAGCCTAGGGAGGCTGTGTGGTGCTTTGAAAGAAAATGACCCCAGAGGCTCTGGCATTTGAAGATTTGGTCTCCAGTTGGTGGTGCTTTGGGGGAAGTCCTGTTGGAGAAAGTGTGTCATTGGAGGTTGTAGGGCGCGGTTTGCCTTTGCACAGCTTGCCAGCGCCGCTTATGCTAATTAGGCATCGAGTAGTGACCAATCCGATGTGCCTATGGCATCGAGAAAGGACCTATCCGATGCGGTCCTCAAATATGTTAATGAGCCATTACTTTGGGCCAATCACCAGCCATATGCTAATGAGACTACTTTGAACCAATCATTGGCTG
>PVIH01017755.1:0-40792 GCA_004025045.1 Sigmodon hispidus | reverse complement strand
TGGCTAAGATAAAAGGCACAGATGACAGCCTATGTTGGAGAGGATGCGGAGCAAGGGGAACACTCCTCCATTGTTGGTGGGAGTGTAAGCTTGTTCAGCCACTTTGGAATGCAATATGGAGGTTTCTCAGAAAATTGAGAATCAATCTCCCCAAGGACCCAGCAATACCACTTCTGGGTGTATACCCTAAAGATGCACAGTCACACTCTAAAGGTATTAGCTCAACTATGTTCATAGCAGCATTATTTGTAATGGCAAGAACCTGGAAACAACCTAGATGTCCCTCAACTGAAGAATGGATTAACAAACTGTGGTACATCTACACAATGGAGTACTACTCAGCAGTAAGAAAAAATGATATCCTAAAATTTGTAGGCAAATGGATGGATTTGGAGAATATCCTCCTGAGCGATGTATCACAAACTCAGAAAGATGAACAGGGGATGTACTCACTCATTAGTGATCTCTAAACAAACTAACAAGTAAAAAGCCAAGCATGCCCAAGCTGCAAACCACAACCACTAAACAGCTTGGGATCAGAAACACCCTGGACTGACCCTTTGGACACCACTCCAACTATAGGAACACCTGACTCACTCTTGAGGGAGGGGGGACAAAACTGGATCTGCCAGGAGTGGAGACTGAAAAAAACAAAACAAAACAAAACAAAAAAAACAAATAAAGGTTATCTAAAAATAGCAAATAAAATTAATACCAGGCCATATGTATATGGATAATTATATATAAAACATGAATGAATTTTTATATTTAGACTTGAATACTAACTCAAAGATAACCTGTGAATATTCCAAAAAATGAAAGAACCCCAAATTGACATTACTTTAGACCCAGCATGCTTTGAATAAGGAATACTCAAGCTATAGTACAGTTACCATCATTTACGTTTAGACGATAAGACTTCAGGTGACTAAGTCTTTTGACTTCTTGGGGAATAGGCTGTTAAGTCTGGGGGAGCATGAGCCACTAGCCATGCTATCACAAGAATGCTATCATGTTCTTGTGATAGCATGGCTATCATGGAGATAATGTTAGGAGAAGGCCTTCAATGTAGTTCTGCTTCTCACAGGAGAGACTCTGAGGGAAGCTGTTCTATATCTCCAAAGCTGAAGAATGCTTGAGGCAGGGAAGTCAAAGCCAATACTGCCTAGTGCCTTGTTCTATCCTCATAAGGCCTAAATCAGTAGATGTTAATTAATGCATCTGATAATATTGATTAAGTGTGTCCTTACCTACAGCCAAGTGACCTGAAAATTGAATAATTCCATCATTTCATGTTACTGACTTTCAGGAGGACTAATATTTATTTTTAAGTAAATCTTAAGCACTTACAATAACAAAAACATAACATTTAGGACTGGTTTAATATAAGCTATGACAGTAACATTTTTGCCTATAATTGGATGCAGGCAGCATGGAGAAGTCTATTTCCAGCTAAACATTACCCATTCTCCCCTAATAGACTAGAGTACAAACCAAGTACAAAATGGGCTTTTGCTAAATGAAAGCGAAGTGCATCAGCCTCATCTCGGTGCGCTCAGGCATCACTCACTCGGTTTCATCATAGCTGGCGGACACCTTTCCTACTCCCTGTGTGGGAGGCAGGCTGCCCAAGCCTGCGGGAAATATTCAGAAGCCAGCTTGCTGCTCACCTTCCTCTGCTGTCTCTGGAGGCCTGTTGCTTTCAGGTTTGTTTGTGAGAGCACTGATCAGCTGCAGTTTTTCTCGAAGTGTGGATACCTGAGAATTTGAATTATCTTCTTCCTGTCCAAAACAAAGATCAGATAGGTTTAAGGTAGAGGTGACACCTAACTGGAGACTCTGCTGTATTCCCAGAATACATTCTAAATGTAGAGTCTGACCTTTATCAGGGATGGACAAATACTAGGAGCAGTGCTAATGAGTGTGCAGCTGGCTTTAAGGTTAGACCACTAAGGGAACATCATGGCCTCCATGATCTGCTTCACTGTGAACACTCCATTGATGGGAAAATCAAAGAAAATGTGCTCTTTCTCAGCAAAGAAAATGTGCCCTTTCTCAGGTGCCTGTGTCGCACCCATGTCCTAGGCGATGGGGACACTGTTTTCTGGAGCTATTTTGAACAAGCTAAAAAACTGCCTCAGATATCACCATGTCACCTGAAACAAAACTTAAAAAAAAAAAAAAATAGCATTGGAACTCAATCAAACCACAAGTATTCCCCAGGTCCACCCAATATCCCCACCTTAATGATTCAGTTGGTGGCAGGAGCTGTCAGACATGAAAAAGGCGCTGGGATATTTCTTGTTCATACTGATACTTGAGTTCAACACCTTCCTCACCCCACCCCACTGCCTTCTTTCCAGCTTAGTCTAGAATGGAATATTAAAAAATTAGACTTAATTGGAGAGAGAAGCCTGCCTTTCCTGGGGCTAGCATTACTGTATGAAAAGGCCTGGTCCTATGTTTAGAAGACCAGTGCAGCTCATTTCTTATACCCAGTGAGTTTACACTTCCCTTTCCTGTCTTGACTTCTACCCTAATAGCTACTGTACAGTGGTGTTTACTTAGGGAGATTCAATATGGACATAAGAATGAAACTAGGTACTAAATGCTTATTGCCAGGAGAAATGAATCTGGCTGGGATGCTTTAATGAGATAAAATGAAGAGACTGATTGACTGACATGAAGTAATAAAACACAAGGGATCTAAAAGTAAAGCCAAGAGATTTGGGCAGAAATGTGGTACTGTGTTCTGTTCTGACTGTTAAAAATGTGAATTACTGTTGAAATCACTACTACTGTCTAATAGCAACCATCTGTTTTGTGTGTGTGTGTGTGTGTTCAACATTTAAATCTGGTTCTTAAAATTCTCTAAGTGAAGTTTAAAATATGCACAGAAACAGTTTAAAAATTCAATAAAAGCCCAGCTTATAATACACCAAAATCTTAAATATACACGATGCTGTCTAGACAATTGCTAAGGCTAAAATTGCTAAGCTAAAATCACTAAAGATGAAAAAGTAAAGATAGAAAGCTTTATATCAAAAGCTTCTATAATATGACTTCAACCAAGCTCATCTCCTATGAACTTCCTATCCTCTGAACTCAAACACTGTGTATCTCAGATGACACTATAGTCACTCTGTCACCTCTGCCTGACTCTCCTATCTCAGGAGGACTTAAAAGACTATGAAAGCATTGAGAATGCAATCTAAAGGTGAAATCATTTTTAAGCAGGTCACCATTTTAAATTATCTATACCTCTGACCTCTATCATTAGTTTAGGTAACTGAGCTAATTATTTTTTTGTCCACTAGACACAAACTAGAGTTACCTCAGAAGAGGGGACCTCTTCTAAAGGAATTGCCTCCATTAGACTGGCCTGTGGACATGCACATGGGGCATTTTCTTAGTTGTTAATTGATGTAGGAGAGCCCAGACAATGAGGGTGGTGAAATCTCTAGGCTGGAGGGCCTGAGCTATGTAAGAAAAGGAGCTGAGCAAGCCAAAGGAAACAAGCCAGTAAGTGATGTTCCTCCACAGTTTCTGCTTCAAGCTCCTGCTTTGGCTTCCCTTGACAATGGACTGCAACCCATGTGATGTAACAAACGTTCCTTACGTGTTGCTTTCAGCCATGGTCACAGCAACAAAAGCAGATTAGGAGAATAACTGTCTTAGCTTACAAGCCGTTTCCCACTGTAGTACTTCCAGGGCTTGTGATAGAGTATCTGTTCAATTTTGTGAGCTGTACAAGTAGGGACCACACAAGTCTCAATCACTGTGGCCATACCACCTCCTTTTATAGTGCTAAACCTGATGTGATATTCATTCACTCACTAATACCCTAACTTACTAATTGTTCTGTCTTGTAGTTTATCACAAGAGACCAAAGTGCTCCTTTTAGAGGAACAGCATAGAGACACTGATGCATTTATTTTACTTACAGAAGCTTTCTGTTTACCTTTATGCTCTGGGCCTTTACAGTATCATTTCTGTTGTTCACCAAAGACTCTCTTTTCAAAGTGGAAGCCCTATTACCCATCTTAGAGGGTAAAGAAAACAGAAGAAAAGGTTAAGGAGAAACATTAAAACTTGAATGACATGAAATACTTTTTTGTGTTTGTGTGGTGTACATGTGGTTCAAGTGTGTGTGTGTGTTTATATGTGTGTAGGCAGAGGCTGACAATCATCACTCACTTGTCACCTTTTTCTTTTTAAGAGAAGGTCTTTAGCTGAACCTGGAGTTGGCCATTTTGACTAGGCTGGCCGGCCAATGAGTTCCAGGAATTCGTCTGTCTCTGTTCACTCCCAGATTCATACCACTGTGTCCAACTCCTATGTGGATGCTGGGATCTGAACTCAGGTTGTGCTTGTGTGGCAGGCACTTTACCCATTGACCCTTCTCTCCAGCCCTGATGCTCAATACTTGGTAAACAAATTGGTCAAGTTTATTGAAAGGATGGATACTATCAGCAATTACCTTTCCTGGATAAAAATAAGAAGGGGATAGCAGAGACAGCAACGGCTTGGGGCGGGGGGTGGGCTTTGGGGTGGTAAGTTTTCACAATAAGCCTTGAAAACCCTTCAAGGCTCGTTATTCATAAAATTATTCAAAGTTCTTGGCTCCTATTTAGCTTGGCTGAGTTTAAAATGCCTTTTAAAACAAGGGCACCTTTAATCTTCAGAGTGTTGTAGTAAATTACCCTCTGGTAAAGCAGAAGGGCCAGGCAGGGGACAGGTCTTTCTACCCCACCTTTCAAAGCCATATTTTAGGCAGCCTGCCAAAGTTCACTGTGGCAGAGCCAGCTCAAGCATTCCTCACCATGTGCCAGGGCTCCATTTTTGTGGGTTAGCTTCCAGCGTTGGTACTTATTTGAATTTACAGTACAGTTTCCTGTATTTGGTTTTCATCAAAAAATGTATCATGACTTTACTCTAATGAACCTTTAAAAGTGAGGCCTATCACTGTTAACAAAATGATCCACATAAATCCCAGCATGATGTACAAGTGAAATGTGATTAAAAACAGACGCTGTTTGTGAGACCACAAAAACCACTGACCCTCAGAGCCAGCCACCACTTGGCTTGACTTCATCTTTTTAGTTTTTTTAATTTTTATTATTATTATTATGACATTATTTTTTATTATTATTATTTTATTAGCAAATCCTCACTTATATCATGATGGTTTCATTATGTTTTTGTCCATGTATATAATATATTTATCACAATCACATCCATATTCTCCCCTTAACCCTCCTGTGTTCCTCCCACTCTGCTAACCTCCTCCTTCCCATCTAGTCCCCTTCTCCTTCCATATTTTTTTCCTGTTTGACTCAATTGATTTCATTAGGGTTTGTTTACAGAAGCAACTTCATCTATTTTAAATAGTTTTCCTAACATTATATGCAAAAGGTTTCCTTTAATATGCAGACAGGAGCAGGAGCAGGATGAATCTGAAAGCCAAGTTCAGGGTTAAAAAAAAAAAAAAAAAGGCACAAGAATGTTGTTGTATCTGCCACTCTTACCATTTCTAACACCTTAAGAGTAAAGAAAGTAAAAGAGAAGGAAAGAAAAGAAAGAAAGAAAGACCTCCTTTGGAAAAACATGTCCAAATTTCCCTGCTTGAGGGGCCACTGGCAACATTGTAAGAGACTTGCCATTTTTGCCAACAAGTGTGAGGTGACATATTTAAACTGACCCCTGATCTCACCCCTTTCAAACACACATACCCTGTGCGCTTCAGAGGCTGTTAAATGGATTTAAGCAGACATAAGTTAAGCACAAAACAGATGTGTAGCCTCTTAAGTATGCCAGACTACTGGCATGAGGAGGGGGAATATCATCTATGTACAGACAACATACACAGACACAGAGCACACCACAGCAGACCTGAAAAGGCTTACCATGTTGGAGGTCAGGTTTGCTTTTTTTTCTGCCTTGCTCAGTGCAACCACATCACTTTCTATCAGGCTGAGTCTCCGAGTCAGGTTACTGAGTGTCCTGTTCATCCCCTCAAATTTAAGGTCACTCTGTCTCTGGTATCCCACCACAGTACTGTTGACTTCCTCTAAGGAGTTGTGAAGGTACAGGATATCCTAGGGTGGAAATAAATGAGGTATGGGACCCACCTAAATACTGCATCTGGACAAGCAGGGCAGGCCAATGCAGCAACCGTTACTTGTCACTGAGCTAAGGTGCTCTTCCCGGCTGTGACCACCGACGGCCTGCAGGGTTCTGCTTTGCTCTCCCTTCTCTAAACCCTTCCCAACCAGTCTTCTCTGGAGGGTTTGGCCTCAGCTAGACAGGAGGGTGAAGGAGAGAACCATTTGTAAGCTCCCACTCTGATCCTTCAAAGAGGTGAGTTTGGGAATTAATTTCCCGATGTTTACCTCACTTGCTGGCAGGAGAGCATATTGGGTTATTAACTGAGGTCCCATTAACTTAATTGGTCAGAACAAAACTACCTTAGGAACAAAAATACCAATTACTGAATTGGCTCATGTAACAAAAGCACAGCAAGTAGTGCATTATTTAGTATAAGATTCAATTATTTTCATTGACATCTTCCAGTACTGATTGCTACTTAAAAAGGAATGATGACTACGGGTTTGAAAGGCCATTAAACTCAGGACAGAAATTCTTCTTAGAGAAGATTTCCTTTATTCTCTTTAAAGTGATTCTGAACTCAGTATCCCTCCCCTCCTTCCCTCCTGCCTTTTGTCTTTAGACTCTAGAAAACACCAAGTTTCAAGGCTATATTTCTCAACGTTTTTAGAGTTTTCACATAGCCATCATTTTGGATTTTGCCCAGACTGCTATTTGTCATAGAATTTCAGGATAATTTGCTCACTGTGTCTTTCAAGATGTGAAAAAGAATCTACTTCCCTGGTTGACATACAAGGGAGAGAGCAGAGTACCACAGAAGAAATAGGACCTTCTCCCCTCCTCCCGAGTGCCCACACATCCTTTCTGCTCAGTTCTCAGACAGGAGAGTGGGTATGAGGCACCTACTGGAGCCCTGGATTTAAGTTAAGCCCACACTCCTCAGGCTGCCTTCATAGCCCACCCAAGCAAAGAGTACCTACCTGTGTTGAACTTTCACTGTGGGCTTTACTGTCAAGTTCTGACGTAGCTGAAGATGACAGCATGACTTGGTTGCTCCCATTGGTCTCCTTTAAGAAATGTTAGCATAAATGAAAGTTAGTAGATAGACAACAATGAACTACAAGGTTACTCAGCCATCTCAGATGGTCCTGGAACACTCTTGCCTCCCTAGGTTGTACCCATGAATTAATCTACAAAACTTATGACTCATCTGAAATGTATCAAGGGTATCATGGACTTTTGAGAGTACTCAGGCTGAAGCAGAGGCTGGATAGCAGTACCTAGAATGTGAGCTCCCCCTACTGTGGTTCTCAGTTTCTTAATGGAATGAATGCTTTAGAAACTCCTCTGTCTTCCTCATTACCTGTACTGTAGGGAGCCTGCATAATCAAGGACACAGCCAGTGAACAGCACATGACTGGTTTCCCCTTATATACGCTCATATTTATATCGGAGGCTGACTCTTCCATTTCCTCCCACTGCTCTAGCCTCTCTTTGCAGACACTTAAGTATAATTTGCTTAGATATACTTTCACCCTTTACTGGGAAAAACTGTATAGCTAATTCCTTTGCAGGGCACAGCTGTGGTTTAGCACAATGTGTGAGGAGGAAGACTACTCTATCAGTAGTCATGTAAGATTAAAAGGTGCCCATTCAGTGTGTAATTGGCAAAACAGTTCTTAAAATCTGAAATCTAGACATTTATCAACCTTGCTTTCATACAAATTGAAGGTCAAAAAAAAAAAATAATATCCATGGTTCTAGGAAGCAGAAGATATTCAGTTAGGAAAAGGTATTTTAGGAAATGGCTCTCATCGAAAGCATGTACAAGACAAAGAAATTGAGTTATATCTTTATTACCATGGGTTACAGAGGTCCTCAGAGGCAGATGGAATTAGAAGCGAGGTGTCTGGACACCTACATTAAAATTTTCTTCTTAGGTTATCCCTACTAAATAACAGAGAGTGGCCCACTAAATAACAGCAAGAACGAGTTCAAATGAAGAACGCTTCTTTCTGGAACTCTGCAGCTCAGGTGCCTTGCTATGCCTTCTTTTCTCTGCCTTCACAAACCCTCCAGAGAGCTGTTACAATGTGACTGTAAAGAGCTTGTGTGAGCAGCTCTATTAGGAGACTGGGGTGTCTAAGCACAGCAAGGCTTTGTTCCTATCTCAGCTATTTGGTTTTTCACAACAAATAAATCATCCTCAAATTCTGGGGTGGAAACAACAAAAATATTTTACTTCTCAATATTCTGTGGGTTTACTGAGTTCAACTTGGGGGATGGTGGAGGATCCATTCCATGTGGTCTAGTCTGAAATGACACATACATATGGCTGTACCCACCACATCTGGTGGGATCTGGAACGTCTAGATGACTTTCTTCTTTTAGATTATCTCTTCTCCTGGAGGTGAGGTGGGGTGGGGTGGGGTGGGGTGGTAAAAACCCTGCTCAAATCTCTGATACTGGGAAGAGTGAGAAACACTAACTCGCTGGAGTGGTTTGCTTTGCAACAATAAATGAATCAATTTTCTACTTCCCTGTCCCTTTTTCTGGTACCTTCCTGACCTCCTTCTTTTCCTACTCTGCTTGTTCCATCTTCAGAAAATGTGTTATGAGCATCTCCAATACCAAGTTTACAAAAGACTTAGCTTCAGTCCCATCTACCTTAAGGGATGGACTTACAGACCAAAGACCACATTGCTTATTAGAGGTTTTTTTTTTTTTTTTTTTTTTTTTAAGCAAGCAGAATAGCGTCTGCTTAGCTCATTGGGATCAAGACTTTGACACAGGAAATGGTGAGCAGAAACATGCTACCTTTCTGTAGTGTTTACAGATCTTACCATACTGCTCTGCAGTAATTCCAAGGTTTTCTTGTGTTCATCCACAGTTTTCTGTATCGCCTCCACAGCAAGATGGACACTGTTTAAAGTATTGCCAATGGAAGCTACACTCTGAATAGAAACAATATAGGAATATCAGTGTTCCCCTTTAAGAGTCTTATTAAGTATAACTGACATGCAATACATGCACATATTCAAAATGCATAGTAAATCTATGAAACTATTTTCATAATAGAAGCAACAGATGTTGCTCCCACTCCAATTTCTTCATGCCTCTCTGTAACTTCCCAAGACAACTATTTCCCACTTTCATTACTATATATGATCAGTTTGTATTATCTAGAACTTTATATAAAAGGAATCAATAAATACATACTTTCTAAAATGTTTTTTAGTATGTCTTCTTTTGCTAAGTGCAACTTACATTCATTTATGTCTAAGCTGCCCAGCATGTTACATGCCATTGAATGGTTTTATCAACTTGTTTACTTGCCAGTTAATGGACATTTAGATTATTTTTAGTATTTAACTATTACAAACAAGAATGTTTAATGACATAAACATTCCCGTGGAAGTCTTCATATGAACTTGTGCCCCTCATCTCCCTGCATACTTTCTTATTATCACAGTACATAGATGAACAGCTGATTATATGGCACATCTACGCTTAACTTATTAAAAGACTTATTATCTTCTATAATGGTTGTGATATTTTACAGTTCCATTAGTGGTGATTAGAGGGTTCCCCACTGTTGCATACATTCATAAATACAGGTGCTGTTAGTTAAAAAAATTACTCATTCTAATGACAATGTAATGATATGCTGTGATTTTAGTTTACACGAAAGCACTAAATATAGATTAACATTTTAATTATCTCAACTATATTCAAACTATGAATTCCATGTAACTTATACTGAAACAATTAACAAAAGACATAAATATTCATTCTTTCTATGAATAATTTCCCATATACATCAAATTATTTTCTCAATTAAGGAAAACCACAATTTTTCCTAAATAAACTATATTTTCCTAAAAAATTATTTATAATTGTCATATACTAAACAAATAAGTAAAAGAGTAAATCTGGGACTCACAGATAATATGCTTACTCCTAAAGTATGTGTGTTAAATACTCTGCAGGCAGGCAGATGGCCAATCAATGCTGTTGACTGTCAAAAGTCAGGAGTACTAAATGCTGACTTCTGAGCAAAGTTGGGTGGTAAGATTTTTGGTTTTAGGAAACCCAGCTGGTAGCAGAATTCTGACAGCAATGAATGTAGTTAGGCAACTACTTATTTTACTCATATTAGTTCTAAAGAACTCAAGTATATAGAGGGCATGATTCAGAAGTCATCTTTAAAAAAATTATGCATATTTGTATGAGTGTATGTGTGAGTATGTGCATATGAATGCAAGTGCCTATGGAGGTCAAAAGATATCACTGCAGCCCCTGGAGCTAGAGTTACAGGAACCAAACTCCAGTGCTTGGCAAGAGTAGTATGTGTTCTTAGCCAATGATTCATCTCTTTGGCCTCCACTACTTTTTAAAGAAAATCCAAAAGAATGTTATGATTTGGTGGATTTTATCCTCTTATTAAGACATACTGACAACTTGCAGCATGACATCAGTATTTTTTTTTAAAGATTTATTTATTATGTATACAGTATACAGAAGAGGGTACCAGATGTCATCATAGATGACTATGAGCCACCACGTGGTTGCTGGGAATTGAACCCAGAACCTCCGGAAAAGCAGTCAGTGTTTTCAACCTCTGAGCTATCTCTCCAGCCTCATAACATCAGTATTCTTAACCAAACTTATTTTATTGTTTTGAGGCAGTCTTATGTAGCCCAGACTTGCCATATAGCCCTGGGTGACTTTGAACTCCTGATCTTCTTGCCTCTGCCTTCTATATACTAGGATTTATAGGCCTACATCACCATTACTGGTTTTATGTGGTGCTGGGGATCCAGTCTAGGACTTTGTGCATGCTAGACAAACACTCCACCAACAGAGGCATCCCCAGCCTCCAAGATAACAGTTTTAAAATTACACTGAAACAAGAATCTGAGGAAACAGAAAATGATAACATTTTCAATATTTAAAAAATTACATGGCATAAATAAAAGCTGGCTAGGTTTTGGAGATGAACTACCATTTAAAAACTGTATTATCATTTGCAATAAAAGCAGTGCCTAGCAGGATTTGTAAAGAGGTAACATTTGGGGTAGTCTCTAAGCTACTATGTAAGCACTATTGTTGCAAAAATCTACCAGACACTCAAAGACACCTACTGTTAAGAGAACCCTTACTGGCTGGATGGCTAAACCTGTCATGATACAGGAAGATAGCGAGCTCTTGTTTGGGGGATGTTTTTTAGGAAAGCAGCTGACAGATCATGTAAATCCTAGGATGAAACTCTGAAACTAGAATACCTACCAACTGGAGAGTGCCTGGTGCACACTGGAAGAAGCTCCATGAGTGTTTATTGAACTAATGAGAGCGAGAACAAGCCAGCTTCCTTTTCTAATGTAAGACTGCTAAGTTGCTTCTGAAAGGCTACAGAGGCCTGCCTTTTCCTACTTGATCCTTGGGGATGATGGCAAGAATCTGTTTCATTAAAGTTGCCTCAACCTTTTAAATTTAAATGTTGAGAGCAGATGATCATACTGGACAAGTAAGAAATTACAGGGACCAAGCACACAATGCTGAGGTTGTAAAACGTCAAGTTTTAGTTTTGTTGTGGCTTAGCAATTATGTTTTTTAGGAAAGCAGCTGACAGATCATGTAAATCCTAGGATGAAACTCTGAAACTAGAATACCTACCAACTGGAGAGTGCCTGGTGCACACTGGAAGAAGCTAAGGTAGTGGCTTAGCAATTCCTCACTTTGTGTAACAATTTAGATATTTAGGACAAAGCCTGGTATATAATTGAACCAAACTTCACAGGCTAACTTTTAAAAGCCAGGAATCCTAGATTCAAAATTCACTGTGCAAAGGGCTCTTATTCCTAAAATCTTTTTTTCATTTTTATTATGGGGATGATAGCCTCTATTCTCGATCAGAAACCTTGTTTCCTTTTAACCTCTCTTCATTCTCCCCATTCAGCTCTAGGCATCCCTGAGCTTCATCCTTCCGGCTTCTACTTGTTTGCTGTTAACTCTATACACCGGGTGGGGGGACTGAAAGGACACAGGAGTGGGGGGGGGAGTCAAATAAACGAAAATCATGAACTGCTGTTTGCACAGGCCCTGAGGTCTATGATGTACACACAAGTAATTGTTTAGGACTTATACAGATACTTTACAAAATAATACCAAATTGTTTCCAAAATATTTTTTTTCAGTTTATACTGAGAGTGTTTAAAAGTAGTATCCTTTGTTTTTAATTTTTAATTTCTGTATTTCATCTTAGATCATCTTTAAACAGCAAAACAAAACAAACAACTCAACTCCTTTCTAGTCATGGAAAGCAGAGTTTTAGAACAGCACGCAACCACACTGGCCTGGGCAAGCTGAAAAGTAAAGTGTTTCCTACTAACACAGTGACCTGCACAGCAACTCTGGAACAGACCAACAAATGAGAAACTATGTAAGCCATAAAGAAACCTGCCGAAAATTAAAGGCCCAACTATCAAAGTTCTTTTGAACTCCACAAAACACAATGGTATACTTTACCTTGCTCTTTTGGAGCAGCTGATTTTAAATGCCAGGTTTTCAAAGTGAACTCTTAAGAAGTCCAGTGTTAGGGTAACCATAGTGCCCAAGCATAGCACTTACCTTCTGAAGTCCCTCCACAGTGTTAGGCAGGCCAAGTAAGTCTGCAGCTGACTTGACATTGGCTTTCAGGTGATTTACTGCAGAACTCAACAGAGAGATCTGAAAAAGATTGATAAACAGAGAAAGCAGGTTTTGTAGAGTGTGTGTCCTTCACAAGCTCTATAGCTCCCAAGAACTAGGTACCTGTCAGCTCTCAGGAGCAGAGGAACTGTAGTGTTTTGGGAAGAGCTGAGAATCAGGAAGCAGCAATAATCCCTTTCTTTTCCTGCTCAATTTAAACTGATGCCAAGGAGGCAGAGCTAAGCAAGTGTCATTCTTTACCTTAGTCCTAGCAGCTACATGGTCCAAAACTCTTAAATTACTCAAACGAGGCAGTGATTACCACATTATCCTTCAACAGTTGAGCAGGAAAAAACTGATGATCAAGGGCCACTTCAAAACTTCACTGTGGTAAAGCAGAACACCTATTTAACTGAACTTGTGTTCCTGTCTGAGTGGGAACATATATTATAAAGTAAAAGCCCATCACCACAAAATATAGTCCACAGGAACTGTAACCTGACAACTTGAACAGTATTTTCAACTACTCAGGGACTTGGTTGTGGTTTAATAATGTGATTAATATTTCAAACTCAATAGCTCAACCAAAGCATTACTTTGTACCCTAAAGGAGCTCAATAAATACCAACTGACTCACTGAAGAATGCAATGAATGTATTAAAACAGGAATTGAATCAAAATAAAATGTGGCTTCCTTTCTCTTACTTAGGGGTGTAGCTAGACTCCTATCTAAACGGGGATGGGGGAAACCTGTGTAACAAACAATTTCAGGATCTGAGTTCACATTCTAACAAGTCCTACAGTGTGACTCCAAACACTCTTCAAAGAGTCTTGGTGCCAGACTGCTTTCTTATTCTAAATTTTAGGATGAGAATAAATCTCATATCGTTACCAATAATTGTAACGAGAGTGGCCTCACAAACACCCAACTTTCTGGGCTCTTGCTACAGGCCAAGCTGTGGCAGGCACTAGAGGACCTGAGACAAAGCAGTCCCAGATTTCTTTTCATTCCTTCAACAAGAACTTGGCCCTTTTGTGTGTGTGTGTGCTGACACCTTAGTTGCAACCCTAGGGATTGAGCCAGAACATCCTGCTAAACTGCTCCACAATTCCTGGCATACAGAGAATGGAAGATAATGAACGGGTGCTGCATTAAGTCACTAAGTTTGGAGGTTAAATGTAACCCAGCAACAGATAATTGATGTAGGTTATAGGAATTAAATGACACACGTGACTAAAGCTCACATAGTACCTAGTATAAACGATCAAACCAGTGGCAGTCCTTTAGAAGTGAAATTGAGTGAGTTCTTATACATGCCAACCTCCCTAAGTGTTCTCAAACACGCAGATCACTCACTACATTCTAACGGTGTCCATTTCAAAACAAAAAGGTCAGACACCTCGGCCTACACTGAGAAATACTTTTAGAAAGCTATAAACCTCATAGAGTAGCAATTATATTAGGAAGGTTTTTGCTTTTTGCCATTACTTTAAGAAGCTATGGATAATACTGAGGCTTCAAAGGACACAAGGAAGCAGGCATTCTTGTGCATTGTTTATGGGAATGTGAACTGGAAAAAGATTGTTTTGAAGGAACAGCCCTCAAAACCTGAAATGTTTATACCCTTTGTTCAGCAACTTAATTTATAGAAACCTATTCTGAAGATTACTTTCTGAAGATTACTTGCTTACATGCACTAAGAAATATGCACAAGTCTTTCTTATCTGTAGCAGCAAAACACAAGACTAACTTCAATGCCTATCACTAGATGTGTAGATATATTCGCACTATTTATAGTGTACCATATATTCACATACACACTTGGTGTAACTTATAAGCTGACGCACATTAAAAGCTATGATAGTTTTACAGATATATAGGAGGTGTGGATGGTATTACTGACATGTACAACCATGTAGTGAAGGGAGGGACTGCTCTCCCAGGTATGCTTCACAATTATTCAACATGCCCCATTATGCATGGATAAACTCCTTTCACTGGCAAGTGGCCAGATCCTAACACACTGTGCTCTGGGTGATCTGGGCAGAAACAATTCTGCTCAACATCTTGAGGCTATGGCACAGCTAATCAGAAGTAACTTAGAAACATTATGGTCTCAGAGAAGGTTAGTGTGGCTGCTAGGAGCTGCCATTTCACTTAAAACTAGAGAAGTAATAAAAGCCAACACAGGAGGACTAGGTCTACTCCCTGTGCCACAAATTCTAGACTCAGAGTGTCAGCTGCATCCCTTAGAGTGTGCTCTGGAGAGTTGACCATCAACATCTGCATCATCTGCAATTGCTGATCACACAATCAGTGTCACAAACTGCTCACCAGCTCAGTTATATACCCCAGACCTCCCATCTTCAGTAGAGCCAAACTGTGGAAAACTACAATAAAAGTACATGTATAACGGGACTGGAAAGACAAGGAGGTACTCTCTCCCATTGTCTCTGACCTCAAACAGATAATCTAGAATGTGAAGTTGGATTCAAGCATTACAGAATTTGCCAACAGATTTTACAATCTTAAGACACTAAAAACTGAGTTTAATAAAAACTACTAAGGGGGGGCTGGAGAGATGGCTCAGAGGTTAAGAGCACTGACTAATCTTCTGGAGGACCCGAGTTCAATTCCCAGCAAAACCACATGGTGGCTCATAACCATCTATAGTGAGATCTGGTACCCTCTTCTGTAAACTATATGCATAATAAATAAATAAATAAATATTTAAAAAAAAAAAAAACCACTAAGGGGAAAAACATTCTAGCTAAAAGATGAGTTATGACTTCTATACATATTATACAGTTTTTTAAATCAGCAAAAGTAAAAACAGCCACTGTGGATTATTTGCTTAATATAAATATTATACTCCAGAAGCAGAAATGCTATTTTTTTTCTTTAGGGCTGAACTTAATGTTCTCTAAATAGTGAGGAAAAGTCGAGAAAACAGAAAATCACAAATCATGAATGATTTTGAGTTGGAACTTCCTACATAGCCCTGATTGTCCTGGAATTCACTATGTAGACTAGGTTGGCCTTAAACTCAAGAGATTCTCTTTCCTCTGTCTCCAAAGTGCTGGAATTAAAGATGTGCACCTGGCCCCACTTAATCCCATAAAAATGAAGGAAAAAACAAGCTCTCAAGACATAAGTTTTTAATGCTAAACTTCTACCCAGCCGTAACCTTGGGTAAGCTATTCTATCTCTTTTGAATCTCAGTTTTCCTTTTCTTTACCCCTGCCTCTCAGACAGGGTTTCTCTGTGTAATAGTCCTAGCTGTCTTGGAACTCACTGTAGACCAGGCAGGCTTCAAAGTCCCGAGTTCTGAGACTAAAGGCATTTGCCATCACTGCCAGCCAAGTCTCAATTTTCTTATCTGCAAACTGGGGATATAACACTTTTTACTTCATGTGACTCAAGACATAGAGAAAGGAGATCATACATGCAGTATAGCCAACAGAGTGGCCTGCATAAAGAAAACATTTAATGTCTAACAGTTATTTCCATTACCACCCAGATTTTCATCACCACGCCTGAGATGGAATACAGTGTATAATCTCCTAATGCAACTAGATGCATATGCAAACGACCATCATACAGGGAACTAGGAAGGTCACCTAAGGTCCTTGACAACGTGCTTGTTGATTTACTTTATCTCTGGCTTCTTTCTGTGCCTAATTAGGGCTATAAGGAAGGACTAAAAGTTCCTCAATCACAGTCTTTATACTTATCTACTCTTTTATAAATGCAGTCCATTCTTGTTAGTGGGTAGTTATCTTCTGAATTAGTGAGTGCTAAACTACTGTTCCTAGGTGTGGGGGCTAGGCTCCTGTGAGCACTTTGGTCACCTTTCAGTAACTTAAAATCTACAACCTTGTTTTACATGTGCTCCTGTTTAAACACGGTATTTAATGACACTGATGACTTACTAATGCTAAACACACAGCAAAGTGATGCCTGAAGGAAGCCTGCCTGATGGAAAATCAACAATAATGGCACAAATATGAAAAGTGACAGGAAACAGTCTACAGAACCCCACTTGTCTACAGTATGAGAACAGAACAGATAGCAGGGTGCTGTCGTGCTCTGCTCCAGCTGTCAGTGACTGGGGGTGACTCAAAGGGACTTCGGCTGTGCATATATCAGTGGATGGCTAAAAAAGCCTCCTACTTACAGATTTAAGGTTACAAAAAGATTTTAGCAAGTAAAATGATGAGGATCAGCTGCATGTCCTACAAAGGTCTTTCTCCACCTGGTCCATTTCCCCTTTAGGACATAGCCCAACATTTCTGGAAAAGCTGATCCCAATCTGGGTTGGATATTCATTTAAATATGCCCTCAGCATTTGAACCACATGCTTCATGTCAAGCTGTTTACTTTCCTATCTTCTGTTTGTCTGGGATAAGAAATTGCATCTTTTTTATTCTAATCTACTATAGTCTGAATGTTGGTGCTCCCCTAATAGTTTTATGTTCAGAATGTTCAAGGCGGCAGCAGTGAGGCGCTTCATGCATGACAGGGGAGGGGTCTACCCTCATAAACAGCCTACTGACACTACTTTGCCCCTTCTGTTAGTGAAGATACAGCAAGAAGGCACCGTATGTAACAGCAGACAATGAGCCTTCACCAGGGACCAAATCTGCACTGCCCTGATTCTGGACTCTTGGGCCTCCAGAACTGTAATAAATTCCTATTGTTTATAAGTTACCTAGTCTAAAGCATTTTGTTAGAGAAGTTTGAATAGACTAAGACAGAGTTAAAGGTTTAACTCCATAAAAGCAGCTCTGTAAACATTTGTTCTCCACAGAAAGGGAGGCCCTTATAACTGTCAAGATGGAGTGGATATAACACTCAGAAGTTTCATGAGTAAAACAGAAGTGTAAATGAAGTTTCATGTCCTAGCTTAAAGATTTTCAAGGTAAAATTGGATTTTTAACTTTTCTAACCAGATGGCCTTTTCCCAGCCCAAATTAACTTCAGCTTACTTGGTAGTAGGAATAGTTCTTGTTAGGTGACAGGATGCATTTTCTTGTTGTTTAAGTCACTTTTTTTTGTTTTTATTTTGGTCACCTTTTTATTTATTTTGTTTTTTATTTTAATTTCCCCACACCCCCTACTGCTCCCTCTCACCCCTTCTCCTGCCCCTCCCCAGCCTCTCACCTCCCCCATTTAAGCCACTTTCAATTGTTTAAAAATGCCACTAGAAGCACCTGAATTGACAATTACATCAGATATAGAAACATGATTATCACAATTCCCATTTTGCCTCAGGACAACTGTTGCTTACTTGAATAGAGTACCAGATATATAGCATTAACTTTAGAAAATCACCCAGAATTCTCAGCTCCTTTAGGAAACAGCATTCAGCCCTACTTCACTCCCCTCCCACCCCAGTCCAACCTTCCTTCTGGATCTACACAAGCAGAGAACTCCTGCTTGTTGACTTCATAAATCAACCTAGCATCTCGAAAAGCATGGTGCTGCTCATCTGCAAAGAGTTTCAGTCTAAACACCCCCCCCCCAGTTCCACACACAAAGCCCTGGGGCTCCTCACACCACTCCAGAGGCCAGTTCTCCTTGAGCACCTAAAATGCCAGTGTATGAGGAAGAGATGAGAAAAAGACAGTTGTTTGCTTGTCTTTCCACGCAAAGCAACTTTAAACTTTACCCTTGTCTGAGAATGGCTGGCTCTGTTCTGCCAACTGGAATCCACAGATGGCTCAGGAGAAATGTTTGCTACAGTGCCTGCACCTGCTGTCCCCTCTGTCCACACTACTCATCTGCTGTGTGAATGTAGGGCCACAGCTGATTCTATTCTTTGTGAACTCTAGGAATGGATATCTGCTTTCAATTACTGAGTGCTTAAGAATTAATGAGAACTAGTAAATACTAGTTGCTATCACCCATCTGTTATTTCCTGTGTGGTTAAAAATAAAATAGAACCAGGGGTGGTAATGGTTCATATAATCTTAGCATTCAGGCTAGCATGGGGTACATAATGAAACTGTTTCAAAATCAAAACCAAAATCAAGCAAAACTCCGGAATAGGAAATACAATGCCATAAGGCATAGGACATTTTTCAGGTGAGCCATTACTTAGAAATTTTTATTTTAGCTACTTATGGTGTCTTAGTCTACTTCCTATGGCCACTGCTAAATATCACAGAGTGGGTGACTTATAAATGGGATTATTTAGCTCATTTAAGAACATGTGAGCACATCTGATGAGGATTTTTTTTGCTTCATCATAACACAGTGGAGAGTATCACATGCATGTGATAAGGGTAAATAGGTGTGCCAGCATGGGCTTCTCTTTCCCTTCTAGGGTAAATGCTAATTAATCACGAAAGGCTCCACTTCCATATACACTTGACATGTGAACCGGGAGACACATTCAAACCACAGCATATTGTCATGGATGTTTACTGGGTAACGTAGACATTCTTACTGTGGGTTCTAGGCAGAAGCCACTTTCCTAGACCATTGAGTTTCAGTCTTAAACACTGAACCACCGTACTCCTAAAATGTGGCTGTAAGGTGTAGCTTTATAAATATTTACAAGCCCTGTCTTCTAACAGGCTTCCTACTGGCTTATTCTAGTACTCTGTGGACTCCACTCTGAAGAGAATGTTCTTTTAATTCCAACAAAGATAACAAACCTAATTTTAAGTATTTTGCATGTGTATCATTCATTTGGTACTTGAGTTTTCTTTGCAATGACCTTATCTTTCCCCAACTAAATTAAAATCAACAACAACAAAAAGCCAAACTAAAACAAGAGTCAATCCCACACTCAGCCCTGAGAATGGGAATAAAGATCCCAGTGACTACGACTCTACGCCTGTGAGAACCCTGGTCAACATTCTTAGACTAAACACTGTTTCTGAGGTAGGTTCCTTCATTTGGAAGCAATGCCTACTGAGCTCTGCACAGCTTTGAGGCTGAACAAGTGTGTCTAGACTTGCCTGTATGGCCAAAGCATTTGCCTGACTCTACAGCCTGCTCCTAAGCTATTCCGGTTGACTGTGAGCTGTGTGACTGGCTGTTCTAGATCTGACTGCCCACCTACAACACTACTACACTGAGCAGTAGTGTAAGGTCCATGAAACAAAATAAATCCCACCTATTAACAGTAGGCTAACCCCTTCCTGGGAATTAGTCGGCACTCTTATTTGATATCTACACCACTCTGTAGAAAAAGCTGGCTCAAGTATTTACAACTTCTTCTATAAGGCTCTACCTCTGTGGAACTTTGTGCGTGTGCAGAAAGGGTTAATATTTTAAATACTTGGTAAATGCATTTTAAATTTTGGTGAATAACTACTATTTTAACATATTCTGATCACAGCAATCAAACTCCAATTGAAAGACAAAACTTGAATTTACAAATTTATACTAAATGCCAACCAAGCAATGTAAATTCATGTCGAGAGCATACACAAGAATCAAGTCACACTTTGCTACCTGCTTATTCATTTCTGTGATGTTGGTCCAGACTTTGCTTAAGCCCAGCTCCCCAGATTCAATCTTCTCAAGTTGTCTTTGTTTGCTGAGGAGTTCCTCATTAAGTCTGGGGATTTCCTGGAATGAGCTTTTCTGATTGGATTCCACTGAAAGTAAAACAAGAACAACTGTAAATAAGTATCACATTCTCTCTGGTCCAAGATGGAAAAATAAAAGAATGACAGGGAAAAAAGAGAGATTAATGAATGCAAATTGTGGGACAATAATGACTTCAGTTACCTAACTGCACTGAAAAGAAAAGGGCGATCAGGGTTACACCATGGTCCATGTAAATGTGTGTTTTTAACACTTCAATACTAAACCCAGTGTTAGGCGACTGAGCTCAGCAAAGTCTTATTTGGCCTGTGCAAGGCACTGAGTTCTAGGCCCACCACCACAAAATAAGGACAACTAAGATAGGTGACTGAAAACTGTAACAAGAACCATGAGCAGAAAGGGAGATGATTTCACCTCTGCAACTTACTATTATTTTGAGTAAATCATCCAAATTCTTTTGAGCTCAGTTTCTTTATTTGGCATAACTGTAAGATTCACTTCTCAAAAGTGTTAGAATGAAGGAGTCTCTGAGCCAAGGGCTTATCAGTAGGTGATAAATAAATGTTAAATCTGACCAGTTTCCAGATTAGTCTATACCCCACGGATGCTCAAGGAACCATTTACAAACTACATCTCTAAGTTGGCTGTGAGGTGGTATTCAAATACTGAGATGAGGGCTAAGATTTTTATTTTATTTCATAAGCAGTAGTGTTTTCTTAAACCAACCCAAAAGCTCAAGATAAAAAGATAAACATGTTAAGTGAAGTGCAGGGGGGCATTACGACTCAGAAATAACAATTCCTGTGTGGTTAAGAGATTCAAAGCCTCAGGCAGAGGCTGAAGGCGCACTCTCTTCTTTTTTTAAAAAGCATTTTTCCTCTTAATGGAAAATAAAATATTGATAATGGCTGTTCCTCCAGAATAAAATCTACACTTTTCTTCAGGTCATAGACTTCCTGATTAGTTTATGTGTATATATAACTCCAAAAACTGGCATATAGGGCCAATATAAAATAATTTACTAAAATGAGAGCTTCATGACTTGGGTTTGTTCATTTCTGTATGGTCTGCACTCAGAATATAATTTTAGGCACTCAGTAAATACCTGCTGACCTCCCAAACCATTTCTTAGTACTTTACCATCCTTTTCAATCCAACAAAGAAAACTCAAAAAGTAAAAAACCCAGACAGCAAGCACACTTAGCAACAATAAAGCCTCCATGGAAATTGAGGGCAGTGGTAATATTCCTTTAAGCAAGTCCACTATGGGACAACTCAGTATAATGATATTAGGTATTTTCATTTATTTTTTAGAAGTAGCTGCCCAAGGATTGCATTCTAAATAATAGACTTCCCTAAGTGCAACATTTGATTTACACATGGTTTGCAGAATACATCCATCTCAGGCAGTAAGAACATTTCATTACTCATTATAATGCAGTGTCACTGAACTGCTCATACAGTTTCAGTTGGGTTGTAAAGAAAAGCCCATCCCATGAATGCCTTCCGTACTCAGGAGGGAGGGTCTCTCTTTTCTAAAGCCTATATGCAATAAATAGGACTTAGAGGTGGAAGAAGTAAGATGAAGACATAAATAACCTGAGTTATAACTATTAACTAACGAGCACTTAAAGCTGACAAGCCCTGAGGACACTTTAGATCCCGAGGAGCCTATGAGCCAAGAGGGGATCGTAATCATTATCTGATGTGGAGTTCTTAGGAGAGACAAGCCAAGATGAGGCACTTTTGTTACATAAATGGAAGTATGGTAAGCAAACAACTTATGATTACTTATTCATGTGCTTTTACCATGGAAAGCAACTCACTCAAAATTTATTATGTGGAATCTCAAAATAATTTATCTAGTTCTTATTTTTTCATTTCTATGATTAGGAAATGGAAATTCTTATATACACCCTTCAAACATAACATACACAATGTCAATAGTAATGTTTTGTATTTATTCAAAATCCTTATAATTTGCAATTTTTTATGTAATTATCATCAAATGACATTGCTGAGCCTCTACTGTGTGCTAGCTCTGTACTGGACACCATCTTACACAAAAGATCCTAAAGTTCTCAGTCTAGCGGTGAAGGGAGGATTATTATAAATGTTGATAGGTATGATAACAGAGTAAGGACCAAGGTGCTTTCGTGGCAAAAATACATCTTCATGTGTTATGGGAAGAAAATATAGGTTCAGAAAGAATATGTGATTGTTCTAATTTTATAACGAGTAATGAGAAGCAAACAGTTAAACCACTTGCTCACAGGACCAATACTCTTTTTGGTATGCTCATGATGTCAGGGACACATCTTTGTGCCTGTATTCACACTAAGGCATTTAGCATTTTGTATAAAAGATCAAGCCACTGTGTGCCCTGTATGACCAGAAAAGGAGATGCCTGATGGATGAGTACTTTCCTTTTCTCCCAAATTCTTTTTCTTTTCTCTAAAGTTTCATCGTTGACAGAGAGAAGTATTAGAGATAGAATTTTGCTTTCAATAACTGTGGAAGCCTTTTGAAATAATTGCTTTTGGAAAAAGAAATATTGAATTGAGTTTCAAGGCCAGGGGATGGGGAAATAGTTCAGTGGCTACGCTTCAGAAGACCTGGGTCCAGTTCCTAACACCTACATGTGAACTCAAAACAGTCTGTAACTCCAGCTCCAGGAGAACTAACATTCTTCTGGTCTCCATGGATACTACATATATGTGGTGCAGACACATGTAGGCAAAATATTCACATATAAAAATACATGATTAAAAAAAAAAATGTTTCAAGGCCAGCCAGTCTTTTAACTCAAGGACCATGATACTCTTTGACTGGAAAGAAAACGTAAGCCACCTCTTTGCTTTCCATTTCAGGTGCTTCTTTAATATTCCTGTTCTTTGCAGGCGTTCCTGTGAAGAGTTCCTGAAATAAAGAACAAGGGGCTCTGACTTCTCAAAAGGCATTAAAATCAAGCAAGTGTTCTTATCTGAGTCAGTGAGATCCACTGTTTTGTTGAATTAAGAAGGAAAAAAGAGAACTTGAGAGAGGGCTCAGAGGTTAAGAGCATTGGCTGCTCTTCTAGAGGTTCTGAGTTCGATTCCCAGCAACCACAAGGTGGCTCACAACCATCTGTAATGAGATCTGGTGCCCTCTTCTGATGTGCAAGCATACATACAGGGAGAATATTATATACATAATAAATAAATAAATTTAAAAAATTAATAAGATATGTTTAAAGTAGAGGCATAATTTTTAAAATATGATTATTTAAATGTAGTAAAATAACTCCATTTAGTTAAAATAACTGTTCTTTCCTTAAAAACAAAACTAGTGAGCAGCTGAGCAATAGTGGTGGATGCCTTTAATCCCAGTACTAGGGAGGTAGAGGCAGGCGGATCTCTGAGTTCAAGGCTAGCCTGGTCTACAGAGTGAGTTACAGGACAGCCAGGGCTACAGAGAGAAACTCTGTCTTAAAAACCAAAACCAAAACCAAACCAAACCAAAAGAAATAATAATTAAAAAAAAATACACACCAAACTAGTGAACAATGAGTCCATAGCAGGTCTAGCTTATGGCATAAGCATGGCAGACCCTAGTCAACCCTCAGGAAGTCCTTGCTTGTCTTTATTTTCTTGTGTGTGTGGTGTTGTTCCTATGCTATAGCACACATGTGGAGCTAAGAGTACAACACACAAGAGTGGTTTTCTCCTCCACCACAGGGGCTCCAGAGGTTGATTAGGGTCATCAGGCATGCTGGTAAGCACCTTACCTACTGAGCCATCTCAGTGACCACCTGCACTTCTATTGTGGCAAATCAAAGCCAACAAAACAATCAGATTGACAATTTCAAACCTGCTTTACTCAGCTGGCTGACAAATGCAGTCTGAGCTCCAGGAGAATCTTCCCCAATGGTAGGAAGCTGACCCTCAACAGTCTAGGTACACAGAGTCGCATCTTCCGAATATACTATTTTTGGGGACTGGCATTAACAAATGCTTGACAAATATTTATCGACTGACTGTCAGGCCTACTACATGACTCACATTTTCTAAACAAAGAGGCTCATGGACAGCCCAGCTAAGGTATAATTACTTTGGTATCCTGTAAATACAGGCACAGAATAGCTGCAGAAAGGACTCTCTAGAGGGCAGAACTGAGAAATGTGTGAAATGTATAAACATATAATCACTATA
This sequence comes from Sigmodon hispidus, assembly GCA_004025045.1. Taxonomy (NCBI): domain Eukaryota; kingdom Metazoa; phylum Chordata; class Mammalia; order Rodentia; family Cricetidae; genus Sigmodon; species Sigmodon hispidus. The sequence goes on along the minus strand of PVIH01017755.1, from coordinate 16,240 downwards.
TGTGATCAAAACAAGGTGTGGCACAAGCTTAGGACACTCAAGTAAACATGGAAGCTGATGAACAGAAGGGTGAGTTCAGGGGTCACATGCAGTTCAACATTGTTTCCCACTTATGATTGCTATTTACATGCAAAGAAAATATAGGCTTAAAATATTTGCAATATTGCAAAAATAAGAATTACACATGGAGAAACCCTGCAGGATGTACATTCTTTTTTTGTGCTATACTTTGATTCAACCATGTAGGTCAGGATGATTCTGGCAAAGAATTGTGGGCTAAGCCAATTCCATCCCTGAATGAGAAATTCAGAAGAAATCCAAAGTGAATATTAAAACATTTTTAAATGCATCATCATAAGAGACACCAACAACACTGAGGAGTAGCTGTCCCTGGGTCAAGTGCAAAGCTCGAGTGATTATAGGTCAAGAAAAGTCAAGTGAAAGGAAGCAGGAGGCTGTGATTTTCTAGGCTTACTACGGATCTCCCAGGCTTAAGGCAAAGTAAGAGCTCAAATTCTGGTCCTGGAGCCAGAGTTTTTGAGGAGCTTGTGGCCAGTTTCCTGGTATGCTAATGCTATTGAGGTCTGTGATTAAGCTGAAACTGGTTCCTTAACTTAGAAAATCAACTCTTGAAATCTAGAACCAAAAATTACAATGTTATAAGGAGAAAATTTGTTAAATTAAACCTGGTTGAAACCACTATACAAACATATCTGTCAGGAAAAAAGTAGTTTGAATGTATAAAACTGAACTTTGTAATTAGAACAAAGGACATTTTATAACTTGAGAAGTCTCTTAAACCAAAAACCTAACTCATGAGGCAATATCTCTATTAGCTGTATTGTGTTTGGGTAAGGACTGTTATAATCACCGTACTTCTTCACAAATGTGTAATGTACTTCAAAGGATCAAAAGAGTTTTCTTTTTTTTTTTTTTTTTTTAAAAACTTTATTTTATTATTTTATTTATTTACTTATTTGCCTTGGTGTTTGCCTGGAACTGGAACTACAGACAGTTGTTAGCTGCCATGTGGGTGCTGGGAATCGAACCCCGGTCCTCTGGAAGAGCAGAGGGTGCTCTTAACCGCTGAGCCATCTCTCCAGCCCCCCAAAAGAGTTTTCTAATACTCTAAGATGGTGACATTCATGGTATTTGATTTTTTTTTTTTTTTTACCAACTGAAACAGATGTCACAGACAAGCATCTTATGGAAAGAAGCCTACTAGGTACCTATTAGTTCTTGCTTTGTGCTTGAACACCACACACACACCCCTGCTCTTCCAGCATTTACTAAAGTTTTCATGGACTACTGACCCAAGCTGTACAGGAGTTTGTGGGCCTGTGTAGACACCCGTGTAGATACCCGTGAAGCTATCATAGGCCCTGGGACAGTAATGAAGTACAGCAGTGGCTATACACACAGATTTGGGCTGAAAGGGCGAAAAAGGGCCAGGTAAACACTAAACTGCTAAACAAGCTACGTAATTGTTCTAAGCTTTTTTGTTTATTTTTTCTCTTTGGTTTTTCAAGACAGGGTTTCTGTCTTGGAACTTAGTTTGTAGATCACGTTGACCTTGAACTCACAGAGATCTGCCTGCCTCTGCCTCCTGAGTGCTAGGATTAAGTGTGTGCACAACTGTGCCTAACAAGTTTTTTTGCTGTTAACTTTTTATCATTTACTTATTTATTTAGTACGAGAGTGTGTGTGTGTGTGTGTGTGTGTGTACATGCATGCCGTAGTGTACCTGTGGGATCAGAGGACAACCTGCAGGAGCCAGTGCTGTCCCTCTGGCACACATGGTCTCTGCGCTTGACATCAAGCGAGCAGGTTAGACAGCAAGTGCCTGTACCTCTTGAGACATTTTGCCCACACGGCTTCTATGTTTTTTATTTTTTTTTAAAGAACTCAAATAGTAATACTCATCTTCACCAGCATGTGTGTGAAGATGGAGAGAGAGCAAAAATAATGCCCACATTTGGGGACTTGGCACAAGTGGACAGTCCATAAATGGTAGCTCTTACAATGATCGATCGTTATCTGTTTCTGTGTTCTTTTTTTTTTTTTTTTTTTTTTTTTAAAAAACTTTATTTATTTATTTATTTGCCTTGGTGTTTGCCTGGAACTGGAACTACAGACAGTTGTTAGCTGCCATGTGGGTGCTGGGAATCGAACCCGGGACCTCTGGAAGAGCAGACAGTGCTCTTAACCGCTGAGCCATCTCTCCAGCCCCCTGTTTCTGTGTTCTTACACAGGGTTTCGAAAGAGGAAGTCATCTGACAGATGCTTCCACATTTTTAACCAACTGGTCCTGTGAGGTAGATGCAAACAGCATGTTGTTTCATCAGCCACTTTATGACTGGAGCTCAGGCTGTAGGTGGAGTTTAATCAAGGCTATGGGCTCTTGGTCTACGGTTCTTTCCCTTTGCACTAAGTTGACTAAATGTCATAATTTCGGATGCTATTCCTGATGGTACATAAGCACTGAATTTGTTTATGGGCTAAGAAACAAATAACTGTTACTACATTCAAGTTGACAGACAACTGAGAAAGTATACAGAACAAAATGTGTCACTGCTTACCAGAATGGGAAAATTCTTAATTTAGCAAACTTGAAAAAAACTTGGACCACTTACTTGTTCTAAATTTTTCCTTGAGGGCATCCAGATCCTCCTTGAGAGCCACCTGCATCCACACCAAGCCAACACAGGCCACAACACAGGCGGCGAGGATGACGAAAGCACAGAGGGGGTAACAGATCTTGCAGCAGCGTAAGTAGTCTCCCCTGCCATAAGAATGCATCCAGCCATGAGTGCGTCTTGTGAGAACAGCTTTAATAGCAACAGTAGTATTGCCATGAGATTATCTTCTCTAATGAATAACCAGTGGATATGCTAGGGATACAGGATAATATATTTACATCTAATAGCAGGAAGCTGAAAATGATTGGATATTATGACCTGGGAGAAGTTGACCTGGGTACAAAGGTTTCACACTACACAGGAAACAGGGAGCTCCCATGGGTCATGATAGGTCTCTGCAGGCTCTGGATCACTGCTGTCATTTCTGCAAGGAGGCCTCTCCAGCTGAACTCAGTTTGAGTAAGTGTAAAAGCCAGGACAGGCATAGTGGCATGCCTGTAGTCCACCTACCTGAGAGACTGAGGTACAAGGATTCCAAGTTCTCTGATAGCTTGAACAAATTAGTAAAATCCTGTTTTACAAATCAGTGGGGGATTTGCTTGGTGGTAGAGAAGGTGCCTTTCTACCAGGCATGAGAACCTAGCTCAATCCTTAGTAGTATTAAGAAAATAAAAAAATGGATGGAAAGAAAGGTAAAAATGAGTAGTTCTATCTAATTCTATCCCTGCACTGAAATGTATCTAAAATGTATCTATTTCTTTCTCTCTCAAATATATGTTCACCTACCCCAGGAGACCTTGTTTCATTTATTGAAAATTCATAAACTTTTGCCCAAGCTTTACTGCAAATGGAATGAAAGAAATAAGACCTGTTTGTTTAAGTGGATACCTGATATTTTTTAACCTACTGCCTTAGCAGGACAGAAATAGAAACAAACATGCTAGATTTCACACCAAACTTCTCCTAGCCTTCAGATCTAAACTAACTCAGCAGGGTATCAGATGACTTTCACAGCACCAACTCAGAATGGTCTTTAACTACCCTCTGACAGATTCAGACAAAGAAACCAAAGTCTAAACAAACAGACACAGAGACTATGAACACACTAGAAGATCAGAACTCATGGCACCCAGGCCCTCTGCCTAACGCTTGTTTCCACATCTCAGTGGAATCCCCTTGTTTTGTTAGTTTGGTCTGTGACAGGGCTCAAGGTCCTAACTGAGGTTTCTTTTAGCTGATAGACTGACATCTTATCCCCCAAATAATCCTCAAAGCCCTTCTGTTTAGTAGCTTCTCTACCTGAGACTGGTTTGGGGAAAGATGATGATGATGATTTTGATATCCTCACAGTTATCTATACCTGTAAGGTTCACAGTTTCTACAGTATGCCCCTCACCATATTCTTTCATCATCAATATCAAGTTCACTGAGAAAATATAACATAATCATCAGTCTTAAAGTCTCCTGACCTACTTTTAGAAACGCCTAGCCTCTGGAGCCTCCATTAGTAACCATTCCCCAAGTTCACACTTCCACCCTGGATAAGGAGATACTGCTACATTAGAGTGACCTCTTACTCTTCATTCAGGATTTGAAATTGCCTTCTTCAACAGCCTTTCTCTCTCTGTGTTTTCCAAGACCTATCACCTTCTTCTTCCCTAAGACTCCCCTCTGCTTCTCATCCGTTTGCCCAGCTTAGTGCAAAGATGACTTCTGCCCATTTAAGCTCTCTCCATTGCTTTACTCACTTGGCAAAACGAGAGCGATTTCCAATTGCTCCAAATTCCTCTTCTTCCTCCGAGCTGGACTCTGAGTCTGAGTCAGGAGGTTCAGTGCGAAGCAGGCGGTGGCTGCTTGGGCCTTTCTTGGGCTTCTTTCTCCGACTATCACTAGCCAGGCCGATCAATGCATTAAGCTCTTTTCGTTTTTTCATTTTCTTGTGGGGAGTGAGTGGAGCGCCCACTCCTGAGCTGCCAGGTTCGTACCCGACGCCCAACTCTCTCGCTGCCTTGCAACTGCCTTCCAGGGTTGGAAATCCTGGGCCAGAGCCCCCTGATCACTCCCACCCAGAGGTAGGACTGACCAGATCTATCGAGGGATGGAGAATGGAGCCCAGAGGAAACTGGACGAAGATGGATGGGGGGAAGTTACATAGAGATGGTCAAGGAACTGGTGATCCAAATGGATAAATTCTTGGACCAAGTATTACCTGTCAAAAGGGAATTAAAAACAAAACAACATAACACAACCCGCCAAATCAAGAACAAGATTCTTAGTCTTGTAGGCAGCCAGTATTTCTAGGAGTGCTCCAGAGGCTGAGACAAGATAGATAAAACTAAGGAACTTTGGATCTCTGGGACAAGATTCCCAATGCAGAGGGAAAATAATCTTGCTGTGTAATGGCAGGACAGGAGACTTTGCAGACCAGGCAGTGGGTACTTGCTAATCCTTGGGTGGAAAGGTGGCGACAGAAGAGGGCACTGATACTGCCTGGGCACCTAGAAAACGCCCAGGCCAGGAAGCCGGCTGGGATTAGGAATGATCACCTTTCTGTAGCTTCTGTCCTGAGTTTGAAACACCAGCGCGAGAGGAGGAGGAGCCTGGGGAAACCTCAGTCCTGCAGCCAGGGCCTTGGGGGGCACGGTGATGAGGGGTGACCACTGCTCGGTCAGCCTGAAGTGCTCCGAGTATGAGGTGTTCCGCCACCGGCGACTTCCGCGGCTCACACGCGCCGCGGCCAGTCCAGCCGCACCTCCGGCCCCTGCTCGGGCCGCCGCTGCTCAGGACGCGCTGGCGGAGGCGGCGGCGGCGGCCGCAGGCTCCAGACCTGGGCCATCGCTCCAGCCCCAGCTCACTTCCCCTTTGGCAGCGGCCCGGGGCACAGCCTGCCAGTAAGCCGCGCCCCCATTGGGCGCTCTTGGTGACGTCACTCAGGAGGGCCGTACTGGGGAGGTGGAGTTAAAGGGGCCGCGGCTCTGGCAAGGGTTGGGTCAGTTTTCAGGTTAGATAGATGCCACACCCCCCGGGGGAGGGGAAGAGGAGGACCACGGGGACTGCAGCTCACTCGCACCGAGGTGGAGTTTTGCCAGGAGCGGGGCAGGGGCGGGGACTGGCACCCGAGGCTCCACTGGATGAAAAGTTCTTCGGAGGCTCCATCCCTCTTACTCTTAGGCTGTTTAGGCTTGTCGTTTCAATGGCCCCCGCTGAATCCATCCAAACATCCATCCATCCATCCATCCATCCATCCAATAAACATTGAAGGCGACATTCCAAGACGGTTCTAGCCCTGGGGATACTGCAATACACAGAATAACCAATGTCTTTGCCTTCCTGTATAGAATTGCCAGATTTGGCCAATAAAACACAGAACACTAGTAAAGTTAGAATAGCAGATAAACAGCATTTATTTTATTTTATTTTATTTTTTTAATTTTGACAGAGGCTTTCCACATAGTCTGGGCTGTCCTAGACCAGGCCATCCTGGGATTAAAGGTATGTATTGCCATACCTGGTTTCACTTTTATAAGAGCCCTCCAATATATATTGAACTTCATGTTGTTAAATAATTGTTATGGGTGGTAGTGGCATACACTAATCCCAGTGCTCAGGAAGCAGAGGCAGGCAGATCTCTGAGTTCAAAGCCAGCGTGGTCTATAGAGTGAATTCCAGGACAGCCAGGGCCAATGTAGAGAAACCCTGTCTTGAATAAACAAATAAACAAATAAATAAATGCTATTTATCTGAAATTTAAGTTCAACTAGGCTTCCTCTATTTTATCTGCCCATCCACTTCAGATTGTATTCTAGCATGAAGCAACAACAGATACACATACTACGTGTTTAGAAGCTGATGAGGGCTATAAGGGAAGCAGGAACAATAAAAAGGGTGGAGTGGTTTCTGTTTTTTGTTTTTGTTTTTTTTAATAAAGGAATCTTTGAGCAGAGATCCTCAGTAAGTGAGGAGGTGAACAAAACGGTGATTTTGGAAAGAAGTGATCAGAAAGATCTGGTTTGGCACAAGGACCGACTGGAAATGAAGTTCGAGAGACACCAGGGGCTAGACCTTGCAGGGTCTTATAGGAGTTTGAAAATCTATTGAGGAGCATACCCTAGTTTTTCAGATTATAGAAGATGACTATGACTGCTGTGTAGAAACATGAAAGAGGAGGAGGAGGAGGAGGAGAGGGAGGAGAAGAGGGGGAGAGGAATCGGCAAAGCAGCAGCAGAGGCAGAGGAGGGGGTAGGAGGAAGAGAAGGACTCAGGAATTTCTCTAGTCTGGTCTAGTTCCCCTCTAGGCGAACGGGTGAGATGGGGTGGCAGCAGGGAGGACAGCTAGTATTCTGTGTGTTTCTTGAAGACAGAGCTAAGGATATATTTTGGTGAATTAGATGAAAGGGATTAAGCAATTGGCAGAGCGAGCCATGGATGACTCTGGAAGCTTGGTGCAATGGGAAGAGGCTTGTCATTTTTTGAGAGGGAGAAGGTTTGGGACAAGCTTAAGAAGCCAATTTGATATCAGCATTTAGACTCCAGTAAGCTGCTTGATATTTCCATAGGTAACTCTGAGCAGGAACTGTGGCCTGAAATATAAACTGGAAACTCATCAGATATCAATGATATTTACAACATAGTGCTTTGAGCTACCTGGTGGAGAATCAAAATAATTTAACCTCCCCCCCCCCATATTCTTACTGTGGCAATTATACTACCTTTATGTGAGGATTCCCAACTACAGCTTAGGTGTGTGTCTTGATTTGTCTTTTAAGTGTTTAACCCATCTTTATGCACCTAATTACAACCCCCCCAATAGATATTCGATGACACGTTTACATAAATCAACAGTGTTGCACAGGGGTAGAGACATAGCTCTGGAATCATGAGATCTGGGATTAAATACTGCTTATAATTCCAGCTTTGTCCAAATGGCAGCTGCTTGACTTTCCTGGGCTGTTTCCCCATTCTGTATTTGAAATAAGCATCTACTTCGCTGGGTACACTGCAAGATTCAGTGACTGTGGTGATGCTTTTGTGGTACATATGTTCCATTTTTATTGTTCCTTCTTGTTTCTAGAGCTGCTCTGACCAAGTATAATAGCTACTAACCATAGACGGCAGAGTACAGGTAAATGGACACTTTAGCTCTGTTAAAACGAAAATGTGCCCTGTGTTCGGTGGCATCACTGGCTCCTTGCGCAGAAGCTATGTGGCTAGTGGCTATAGGGAAGCCCAGGCTCATCTTATTACAGATGGATGTGAGTCACCATGTGGTTGCTGGGAATTTAACTCAGAACCTGAGCAGCCAGCGCCCTTAACCTCTGAGCCATCTCTCCAGCCCAGCCCAGGCTCAGCTCATCCTATCATCATAAACAGTTCTATTGGTCAGTTCTTCCCTGGTGATTTCCTGAGGGAGTGGAAATGGACCATGGACTGTTTCATAGATACATCCTATCTATGGTCACCAGAGGTAAGTGAGGTACCTACATTCTCACCAAGGGAACTGTGGCTGAAGTTCTCAGGACAATGGGACAGGGCCAAGGATGCACCGCCCTCCACCTGTACTGCTGAGTCTGCTTTGGCTTCTCTGCCTGTTTGCTCTTTTGTTTATCTCTGTTCTAGAGCCACACCTCTGTGTTGGGCAAACATCCCTCAGGATGATGAGTCACCCTAGACACTGCATATCTGGTAGTTCTCTTTCTCAGGAGTACTTACCTACTTCTCTAGTCATTTTCCTCAGAGATGGGTCCCTCATGTCCAGGGATCAAGCCAACACCCTCAGAACCAGGGCTCCTGTCCTGAGGGGCCCATGTTACCCTTCTTCACTAGGACTTTCCAAGGTAGTGGCTGCTTTTCCTTTGGGGAGGCTCATTTTGTCACCCCAATCCTCTGGATCCCTGTTGACCCATTTAAAATTTGTCTGAAAAGCAATGTGAGTGTGTGGTGGCAATGGTGTCACTGCCATTCTGAGGCCTCAACATTCTTGCCTGTAAAATGGGATTGCTACTATTTCTTGCCAAGTCTTCAACTCAGTGCTTCTTGATGAGGGAACAGCATGAAACACTTTATATGCTATGATGTGAATGGCATAGGATGGATGACTGTTGTCTGCCACATGCTTCTGGCAGCTCTGGGGGAGGGGGAAAGGAAGGGTAAGATCATTGTAGTCGAAATCACAGCCTGTGTAAGCAGTAAACCCACACCTGAGAACCTCTGGAAGACTCTCCAGAGGGAGTCTTTTCATTTGGGAAGATGAAACTGGGCAGCATGGCCAGGATTCTGGTCACAGTTGGATGCAGGTCTCCTAATTCCTGTGCTGAAGCTTTTCAAGGTCTTAGACTCCTCTTCCTAGGACCCGAGTCTTCATCTGCATGCTGCCACTTGGCTGTGTGATCTTAGACAAATCTCTGAGCCTCTCTGAACCTTAATGTCTATTTTTGTTAAGTGGTTTTGATTAACAGCATTCCCAATTGGCTACACGATTTATGAGGAATAAAGCATTTTTGTTTCAGCCTTTAGCTTAAACAAACTTTCCTCTTACTGTGATTTTCTCAAGCTATCAAGCTGTTTATTGCTCTCTGTTTAGTGCTGCTGCCCTGGTGATCTGACATGGGCACAGTGTGTGGATAGCTGTAGGACCCTGTCCTGTGCCTGGGCAGCCACACTCTCCCTTTTTGTCTCTCCTGCAGTGAGGCCCCATAGGAGCAGAAGACAAGAGTGTCTTTGGAGCAGGGAAGAGGCAGGCACCTGGAATCTATCTCAGAGGTGGATGTTTAGGAGTGACAAGAGGCAGTTCTTTGAATGAGCCAAGGGTTTAAATAATCCTGTGGACACACAAACATACTCAGGGATACAATAATCTCTAGATGGCCAGAGCAGAACAGTAAGTCCCAAATGTAAGGCCCTCTGTTTGTCTGTGCTAGTCACACACTTATCAAGCTGGTCTTGACTGTACCGAGGCCACAGGGTGGCTATGCTGAGGTTATTTGTCTGATACATTATAAATGTCCACAAATATCAGCTGCTCCATTAATGTGATTATAAATTATTAAATATGTTGTCCATTCATCAAATGTGATTTTGATGACACTTCTATTGTGAGGTTACATGTCTGTTCACCTAACAGAAAGAACAACTTCCATTTGCTGCAAAATCTCTGTTTGACATTATCTTTGTTATGGTTGTAGTGACAGGAAGCAACCGAGATGAATGCATTTAAGTACTAATGTATTAGTCCTCACAGCAGTAAGTGAATCTTCCTTAGATAAGCATCTCATCTTTGTTCTAACTATGATGCCCAGAGATGGAAGAAGACTTGTCCGGGGACGCATAGCAAATCAGTGGTTGCCTCTGAAGCCTGACATTTTGCACCTGGTACAGCAGAGATTGTTGCCTGGTGCTTTTGTCTGCAGCTCATCTGGAAAGATACCAGCTGCCGAAGCCTCTTACCTTCTCCAGGATGGCCTCTCGACTCCCTCAGCCCCCTCCTGTCCTTTTTTTAATGCTGTGCTAACAGCTGCATCCTCTACCCACATGGCGGGGCTTGAGGATAATGGGAAGGAGAAGGACCAAATGGTAGGAAAGTAAGCAAACATCAAGCTAAACACTGGCTTCTCCCATGGACCCCCATGTAGCTGGAAGCAGCAGCTGGTTCCCAGCATTACTGTGGGCAGGATGAGGACTGTCCACCAGGACTCTCCTATTCTAGGTACAGTCTTCTTTGAATTGCTGCCAGCTTCTGTGCCTCTGCTTATCAGTAGCTGTGGTTCCCCCCTTATTAACTGTGTCTTTGGCATCTGAAGCATCTGAAGTCGGGGAGCCTCAGGGGCTGCTTGCTGAAGTAATTGCAACAGTAGAGATGTCCAGGTGTTGTTGATCTTAAGGTCCCATCTGCCTGTGCACCCACAAATCTTGTTCCAAGTGAGCTGCTCTTGGTTTTCAAGGTCTTGTGTGTGGCACTGACTGAGTACACTGGTGCCTTGCACATGCTCTCAGGAAGCAGGTAAGGCCCAGCCTTAAAACCTCGAGTACATGCCACAGAAAGAATTATTAGTGTGTGTGTGTGTGTGTGTGTGTGTGTGTGTGTGTGTGTGTGTGTGTGTTAGCAGCCTGTTGTGGCTAGGCTTACTTTATAGTGATAATAATTCTGGGAGAACACCCCAAAGCATTAGCTCAACTATGTTCATAGCAACATTATTCATAATAGCAAGAACCTGGAAACAACCTAGATGCCCCTCAACTGAAGAATGGATTAACAAGCTGTGGTATATCGACACAAAGGAGTACTACTCATCAGTGAGAAAAAATGATATTCTAAAATTTGCATGTAAATGGATGGGTTTGGAGAATATCCTCCCGAGCAAGGTATCACAAACCCAGAAAGAGAATCAGGGGATGTACTCACTCATTAGTGAACTTAAAAAAAAGAAAAAGAAAAATGTCATTGTATACAAGAGCTCAAGGCTAGAACACAGCTAAATGACACAGTGCCTCACTTCTGCATTGATGGCCTCTGGCAGGGGTATGAGTGAAGAAAGACTTGTTTTCTTTAAGGATCTGGCCACAGAGAGTTTCATTATGCTCCAGTAAGTAAATGAGCAGCATGAATGGGTGTTTTTGTAAATGAGGAGATCATAAGTGTGGGTATGAATCTGAGAGGACTGATAACTGAGTTTGATGGGGTGCATGATGTACAATCACCAAATAATAAATATATAAAAAATAATAATTCTGGGAGAAAAGAACCCGCCACCCGCCTGGTTTTCACACCTGGCTTGTCCCATCCCCTGGGTCTTGGGACTACAGATGGCAAGTAGCACTGGGTGTTCATCTCAGTGACTGTAGACACATTCTCTTCTTCTTGGAGCCTGTTACCTCATCCATGAATTGGAACTAACAGTGTTCCTTTCTTGGTAGCCTGGGGCTAGAATTTAATTGAAGTGGTAGGCTCTAAAGGCCTCAAGGGATTTGCTCTCTACAGTTAGTGAACTGGGAAGGAGGGAAACAGAATTCTGGGAAATCTCACTTGAACGGGGATCTTGGCACAAGCTAGAGAAAAGGAGAGTAGGTCAGAAAGGGAGGGTTCCTAACTGAGGAACGACCTGGTGCGTGTGTGTGTGTGTGTGTGTGTGTGTGTGTGTGTGTGTGTGTTTAAGTGTGTGTAGCCTGAATGACGTTTGCGGGTGACAGTGAATGGTGGGAGACGCTGAATTAGTAAGGCTATGTGGGGGGACATCCTGGGCCCCCTGAATTCTTTTCTGCGGGAACCACACTGGCTATGCCAGTCTAAGCTCCAGTTCCCTGTCATAAATAACATCCTCTCTTCACCTGAGGAGAGTCTTGCATCAGGGAGGCCAGAATGTCAGCTCTCTGCTGCCCTCTGCTGTCTTTCTGGGAAACTGCATTTCTCTGCTAAAAATAATTCCCATTCACATACAATGAAAACTCTCCCAGTGGTTCTACCACAAAGGACAAGGCTCCTGCTGCTTAAGGGCTTGGGGTGGTGATGGAAAAGAGACACATTTACCAACAATAAAAATATGATCAACACTATGTACAAAATACAGGAAAGATAGGGATGGCATCAGCAAGGTTTTCAAACGGTAACATTTATTCTTAGTTTATTCATCAATATATTCTGAGCTCTAAACTTTCTTCTGATTTACAAAAGAGAAAAATCACACAAAATCCTTGTCTACACGATGCACACATTCTAATAAGGAAAATATTTATTAAATGAGATGGATAAATACATAAGTGATAGATGATGAGAATTAGAGAGAAATGAAACCGAAAAGGAGCACAGTGAGTACTGCTGCGAAGACTGCAAAATGTGAATAAAGACCCAAGGGAGAGGAAGCTCAGCTTCTGACTATTGAACAACAGGCACAGGGCTTTCAATCCTGCAAAATAACTAGAAACTGGAAAAATATACAAAACAGCCATCTAGACAGTGGGTAATAGTTAGCAGAGGAGTGGGATATCCAAGGGAGGAGAATACAGTAAACATGATACTAAGAACTTTCTGCACATTCACAATGCTCAGTGTCCAGTAAAATGGTAATATAAAATCTAGAGAAGGTGAAAAACATAACATACAGTTCTGAAAAAAATCACTGCATAGAAATAGAGACCAAGGGTGAAGTGCTATATAAACATGGGGAAGAATGAGTTCAGATATCTAGCATCCATGCTCACAGCAAGGCATGGTTTGTGCTGTAACTCTAGAAGCAGGGAGGCTCGTGACAGACAGATTCCTGCAGCTCATCAGGCAGCCAATCTAGATTGGTGATCACTTGGTTTAGTTAGAGGCTCTATCTGTAAACGTAAGATGGAAAGCAATAGCAGAAGACACCTCATATGTGTCTCTGGATTCCACAGGGGCATGTACACCTGCACACATGCAATACACCACACACTGCCACATGACCTTGAATGACAGATTAGAAGACACAGATTTTAAAGTGAGTATTTTAAAAACACATTAGAATATTTGAATGAAAACATAAACACAACAAGGGAAATGATGGTTAACACTACAGCATCTGAACCAAGAATGCAGTATAAGATTATCATAAGACTAGATACCAAAGAAGAGGCCAGTGAGCGTTAAGGCATAGCAATAGAAAATATACAATCTGTAGTACGGAAGGAGAGGCAGCAGCAATGATAGAATACAGCGGTTCAGAAGCTGAAGGAAAGTACAAAATAATCTAATATATTTATAATTGAGGCTTCAGAAAGACAAAGGGCAGAAAAATACTCTTGAAAAACATAACATCAATAAATCTGATAGCTTAGAGATAAAGTGGAAAAATTATTTGATCAGCACAGAATACTAAAGTTTCTGGGGCTGGGATGGGTGACTTCAATAGCTCTCTATTATTAATACTGTTATCAAAATTCTCACCTCCCCAAATAATAAGGAAAAATAAGAGCCAAAGAGGTGTGAAGTACTCTTGTTATTGCTCAGCTAGCTGTCCCTTTGATAGACTCAACAAATCCATTTTCTTTCTCTAAACCTCAAAGTCTCCAACCCCTAAAACAAACAATAAAACAAAAAACAAAAAGAAGGAAAAATTTCAAATTTCTCTGTCTCTCTGTCTGTCTCTGTCTCTCTGTTTCTGTCTTTCTGTCTCTGTCTCTCTGTCTCTGTCTCTGTCTCTGTCTCTCTCTCTCTGTGTACTGGGATTCAAACAGTAGGTCTCACACATTCACACACACTAGGCAAACACTTAACGACTGAGCTATATTCTAGACACATTTTTTGAGGCCAATATTAGCTTGATATTAAGATCAGACAAAGACATTCTAACAGAAGAAAACGAGAATCCATTTTCTGTTCTGGAAAAGGCACAAACCAATCTATAAAAGAAATATCAGAACCAAATGAGGTTAATCTTAGAAATGAAAGATGGACTTAAGTTTTGAAAATCAAAACTACTCATATTGTATGTAGGAAACTAAAAAAACCATTCCACTATATGTAAAAAAAAAAAAAAAAGAAAAAAGAAAAAGCAGTTGATAACCTTGAAGAGAAGTTTCACAGTGTGGCAAAGAATGAGTATATCTAAGCCTATAGATAGGTATTGTATTGAATGCTGAAAAATTACCTTTCTTTTAGGTTAGAAAGAAACCTAAGGGACCTTGAATAAGGATATACAAGGATAGAAAATGTGACTTCCTTATTCATAACAATAAAAAAAATAAGAAAGAAAGGAAAAGAGAAAGAAACCAAGGATGTCCATTCTCACTGCTCTTATTCAAAGCTGTACCAAATCCTTAATCACTGTCATAGGACAAAAACAACAAAAAATCATTTTGTTGTTGGTGTGTTAATGTTGAGGTGACTATTGAGCTTCAAGTGGATCTATCAAGTGGTTAGAGGTAAAAGTCTGAAGTTTAGGGTGGATGTTTAGGTTGAAGATGCATTTAAATCCATGGGATCCGATGAATCACTGGTGGGATAGGTGGAAATAGAAGGACAAACATTTTAAGAACTGAGCCCTGGAATTCTCCAATCCTCATCTTGGAGCGGGGCGGGGAGGAGAGAGAGGAGCGGGAATAGGGGAGAGGGGGGAGGAGAATTCACCAGAGAGGAAGAATGCAAAGCTTTGCCCTGAACAGAGCTATGTAGAAACAGAAGGCATCCATAATGCTGGAAATAGGGGAGCTGGTGTCCTAATGGGTCTTCACGTCTAACCATGGTGATTCTATAAAGGGAAACATTTAATTGAGGTGGCAGCTTACAGTTTCAGAGGTTCAGTTCATTATTGTCATGGTGTCTGCATAGCAGTGCAGGCAGATGTAGTTCTGGAGAAGTAGCCAAGTGTTCTACATCCTGTGGGCAACAGGAAGTGATCTGAGTGTCACGCTGAGTAAAGTTTGAGCAAAGGAGACCCCAAAGCCCACTCCCACAGTGACACATTTTCTCCAACAAAGCCACACCTACTCCAACAAAACCACACCTCCTTAAAATGCCACTCCCTTTGGGGGCCATTTTCTTTCACCACAGCTACAAAGTTAGAGGCATCGTGGATGAGCTTCTAATTATAGAATTGTGGTCAGATTGACAATTTAGAAGGGATGATCTGTTAACATGAGGTGTGGTGGATATGAGAGTATGGAGAGCCTGTAGACAGGCCTGGAGGTCAAGGAAGAAGAAATAAGAAGTATATACTAGATTAGATAAGGTAAATTCTGATCTGGAGTTTTCCCTAGTCCCAGGACTCCTCCAGGGTCAACAGAGGGAGCTATCCATGGTTCTGATGTGTAATCCCAACCTGCAATTCTGTCTCAGATCTCAGGACTGGCAGGAACCAAAACTAGCATCACCTACCAATGACCTGTTGCCCAAAGATGTTAGGACCTGGTAACATGGTTTAGAGACTTGGGGGATTTGTAGTGAGCTGACTTCTGTGTATAATCTCCAGGTGATAGTTGTTTTGATGGAGTCCAGGTAGTCAGACAGACGAAGTGAACTGGGGGCTCAGACATAGTCACTTCCTAGGCTCCCTGTATCACTGTGGCTGGCTACTTACTCTGTTTCTCATGATATTTACTTCCTATTCAGATTGGTGGTGATTCCCAGCCACCCATAGGTCAGACTGACACTTTGTCATTGCATAGGAGCTTTTTCTGAAAAGTCTCTTTTTGCTTCCTTCTTATGAGTAAAACCTAGTGCACCTGTTTTTTGGAATGCCTTCCTTAGACCCTCCAAGGTTGGTTAGGTGTCTTCTCATTTTTCTTGTTTAATTGAAACTATGAACAAAACTAGATAATCTGTAGTCTGGGCTCCTGAAGTTGTCTCCACTGATCCTTACATAGATCTCATCTTCTCCCTTCTCACCCTTCTTTTTCCTGTCTCTTCCATTCATTTCCATTTCCTTCTCTCTACCCTCAGACACACACACAGACAGACAGACATAGACACACACACAGAGAGACATACACACAGACACACACAGACACACACACAGACACACACAGACACACACACAGACACACACAGACACACACACACAGACACACACATAGACACACACACACAGACACACACACAGACACATACACAGACACACACATAGACACACACACACATATAGACA